>FIZR01006309.1:0-18428 GCA_900060175.1 Ferrisia virgata
CTCATACGTGGAGAGAATTTTTTTGAGGTGTCTACCAACCAGTTTTTCAGGGTACCAAGTGGTGAAAAAAAAAAAACAATCGTTTTTTTTGACCCACCCTATCCACCATATATATATATTTTGATAAGAGTCCGTTTAAAAAACTCAACACTTTCCTCTGTCCATTTTTGGTGACGAAAATTTTTTAGTAAAAAAAAAAAAATAGTCGAAAGTGATGCTCGAGGGATACTCGCTGATATACTATAAAGTTATAAACGTTACAGAAAATAGGTCCCTTTTTTTTTTTCTTGTAAAAGATTTTTATCTTATTTTGGACATTTTTTTCGACACTCTTTCACGTCGTCGCATCGTCTTCGTCGGACGATATCATCGACGAACGACCAAAAAAATAAGTATCTAATTCGTTTTCTCGACGAAGAAGAAACGATACGATACGATGCGACGAACCAAATAGCATAGCCGGTGTATACTTAATTTCGAGCAGTACCTCGTAAACAGGCGAAGCGATGCTGATTAAACTGTCATAATTCAAGGCGACGCCTGTTCGGAAATTCTATCAAAATTTATTCATCTCGAGTACCCTTGAAATAGCTAGGTACTATTAAAAAAAAAAAAAAAACCTGAAAGAGAGGTGTTTTTAAAATACACTTTTTTTTTTTTTTTTTCAAAGAGCCCATCGCGTCGCTCGTCGTGCTCGCGTAAAATAAAAAAAATTATACGACGAGAATGACGCCACCATAGATGCGGAAAAGAAGCAGGGAGAGAGAGGGAGAGAAAGGAGAGGCATAGTTGAAAAATTATACCGTTTCGATTGGATCACCTCTACTTTACCCCCTGTGTCGAGCTCTCTCTTTCTAACACTTTGGTAAAATGACGTAAGCAACAGTTTTCAACGTTTTAATGAAGATTAAATTTATAAAACGAACGATCTGGGGGGGGGGGATGTGCGTGGTAAATACCCCGTAGGAATTTGTATAGAGGTAAGGTAGTATTTTTTTTTTTTTTTTTCGTTTTATTTTAATTTGTATTTGTATTTGTATTTTTTTTTTTTGAATTTCAGTCGACGTAGCGGTGCCTCCAACAGAAGCGGCTCAAACTGCTGGAAAGGAAGCGACGAGATGTCGGTGGCAAATTTCAGTATTATTGTTGCTCGCAATGTTTACCGTAATAACTTCCTTATAACTTTTGGTAAGTTTTGTATGTCTGTCTTGTTATTGGTACGGTACGGTACGGTACGGTCCAAAAATGCGCTATTTTACCATGAATTTGCATACGAGTACGATGATGCAATTACAGGAGGCCACCGAGCCGTGCCACTGCGCTGTAAGACTAGTAAAATGTACGCTTAGTTTATTCTTGTATAGGAAAAGATTACGAAAGAGGTGGGTGGAGCTCGGTGGTACTGTACAATTTTCAAATATCTTAAATTAATTTAGTATTCCTTTTGTAATAAATCTCGTCGGTCGTCGCGTTGCAAAATGAATTTAACGCGATGCGACGACTCACTTGCAACACGAAACATGCAAAACGAAGCGAGATACACGTAGGATGCTGCTTTATCTGTCTTTCTCTCGCTTGCTCTCTATTTTCTATTCTCTCGTTCGAAGAAATTACGTCACAGAGCGGACTTACATTTTTGTAAAATAAACAGAAATCCGAGTACACCGAGCTACCTACCCACCAGAAGAAAATCTCGTTACTGTAAGGATTCTGTAACTCCCAACGGAGCGAATGAATTCGGCCATACTATGGAAAGGAGGGACACTGGACCGTTGCAAAGGATTGTACGGTACACGAAATTAAATCACTGACCTAGGTCGACGCAGTGCACACATTGGCCGCCTTGGCCGGTAAAAAGGTAACGAGAAACTCGTGTTGCATCTTGACAAGAAGAAGATCTTCTCCAGGCGAATGCTAAAATTACACAATAAGACAGTAACCGTGCAACAGGATTAAGTTAACGTGCACCGAGCTCCGGTTACGTAAAGTAAAAGCTCGCCCAAGCTGTTATATACGCGAATTATAGTAAAGGAAATATTTCACTTTGACGTTAGAATAGTCTGCTTGGTTTTTTTTTTTTTTTTTTTTTCATATAAGGAAAATTCGAGCTTTGTTATAACGTGTCAGGGTCGACTGGTCGACTGACCTGATGCTGCTGTAGAAATGGCATAGCTGATTCGAAAAAAGAACAAGTACCGGATGAGATGAATTTTTGTGCTCGAACAAATCATCCATTTTTATACCATTTTCTGACGAAATAATCCAAAGAATTGGGGCAATTAATTGTAGTTTGGGGAATTAATAGTTTATTCCATCCATTAAACTGGGCAAGGAATTGAAATCGATCAAAACCATGTCTCGAACGATTTCTCCATTATTTTACATCTTAAAAGCGAGAATTTCACCATTTCTAAACAGTTGGCCCATTTTTTCACTTTTTTAGCTGTAAAATGATATTTGTTGAACAATTTTTTTTTTTTTTCAAAACTTGACATCAAGTAAGGGTTATTTACCGATACGTATAGCGAAATTTCCCTGATGTCAGATTTTGAAAATTTTCACGAAACATCTTTGGGTGGATCTAAAAAAATTTCCCCCACTCCCCCCTCCCCTCTTGTTTAGAATATTGAAAGAAGGTTTTTTTTTGGAAAAAAAATTACGATTTCAATCAAAATATTTGGAGGAATTATGGGTCTATCAACATGAATTTTTATAAACTTTTTCACCCCAAAGACGGGGGGGGGGAGGACATTAACAAAAAAAACTTTGAATTGCTCTAGCTGTGGACCGTGAAGGGAGGAAAGTATATAAAATTTTTTTCGCTTTAAGAATTTGGATCAATATTGATTAGTAAATGCAGAAAATTGGTCAAAATTACAAAAAATTATTAAAAATGTGCGAAAATTGACTATAATATCAAAAAAATTGTCGAAAACCAGCTATAATTGGGTTAAAAATACAGAAAATTCATCAAAAATTACGAAAAAATGTGGAAAAATAGGCACAAATTAACCAAAAATTGTTAAAATTATTTAAGAAATTACAAAAAATGAAACATAAATGTGTCAAAATTGTGGAAAAATAGCCTAAAAATGTTGAAAAACGAGTCAGAACTAAAGAAAAACATTTAACAAAAAAAAATCGTTAAAAAACGTGGAAAATTGCGTGAAACATGCAGAAAATTGACCTAAAGCTTGGAAGAAATTGATGAAAAACAATGAAAATTGCGGGTAAAATTCGACAATAATGAGTTAAAAATTAGGGAAATTGGAAAAAACTCACAATTTTTAAACCGTTTTTGTTAAATTTTCACCAAATTTCACCACAATGTCATCAAATTTTTGTAGTATTTTTAATGATTTTAATCAACTTTATTCATATTTTAAGGCCGTTTTCAGATGTTTTTCAACATTTTTTCATAATTTTCGACCAATTTAAAAAATTCAGGTCAATTTTGACTAGTTTTTCAAGATTTTTTCGTGGTTTTTGATCAATTTTTTGCACTTATAACGCAATTTTCGATGATTGTTTAGCAATTTTTGGACAATTTTCACTTGTTTTTCAACATTTTTTTCAGTATTTCTAATCAATTTTTGGAATTTTTAACGTCGTTTAGTCAAATTTTTTCCGGAATGTTGAATGATTTGTAACAATTTTACACAGTTTTCTTTGATTTTTACACATGTTTCTCATATTTTAGGCCAAGTTTCATAATTTTCTACGTTTTTCGTGGTTTTTTCATCTATTTTCTTCATTTTTTTTGCATTTTTGTCAATTTTTTACGTAATTTTTAATGATTTTTAATGATTTTTTTCCATGTTTTTCGTCATTTTTTTTGGTCATTTTCGAACAAGTTTCTGTCCTTTTCTCGAATTTTCGTTGAATTTTTAGTAATTTTTCAATGATTTGTAACAGTTTTTGGGCAATTTTCACATGATTTTCAACATTTTTTACTGATTTATGATCAATTTCTTTTGTTCACTGCCCAAACTACCACTTGTAAAAAATGAAAAAATTTACGAATAAATTTTGAAAGTTATGTGAAAATTGCCCTAAAATATGAAACAAAATCGCACAAAAATATAGAAAATTGATCAAAAATCACAAAAAAAAAATTAAAAAATTAGCACAAATTAACCAAAAATAGCTACAAATGAAACAAAAATGTGTTAACATTGTGGAAAGTTGATCAAAATTACTAAAAAATGTTGAAAAATGAGTCAGAACTGAAATAAAGCATTAAAAAAAAATCATTAAACAATATAGAACAGCGCGTAAAAAATTGATTAAAAATGATGAAAAAATGTTGAAAACTTGATGAAAATTGATGAAAAACGAAGAAAATTGCGTAAAATTTCCACAATAATGAGTTAAAAATGCAGAAAATTGATAAAAAATCACGAGAAACGTAGAAAAACATGAAATTTGACCTAAAATACAAGAAACATTGGCAAAAATCTAAGAAAAATGTTGAAAAATGTATAAAAATTGTTACAAATCATTCAACATTCTGGGAAAAATTTAACTAAAAGACGTTAAAAATTCCGAAAATTGAATAAAAATCTTAAAAAAAAAGGTTGAAAAAAAATGAAAATTAACCACATATCATTGGAAATTTTCAAAAATTAGGTAAAAATTCGGGAACAATACTTAAAAAGAGCAGAACATTTAACCCTTTTCCTTAACTTTTTGTCAATGTTTTGCCCACTATTCACAAAATTTCTAATATTTTTTTCGCCTTTTTGCCATTTTTTACACAATTTTCAATGATATATCCTGAATTTTTAAATTAATTTTTGCTAATTTTTTAACATTTTTCGATAATTTTTACCTAATTTTCAATGGTATTCATCAATTTTTTTCAAATTTTAGTTTTGTTTTCCACATTTTTTCGTATTTTCCAACATTTTTCGATCAATTTTTCGCATTCTTCACGCCGTTTTGGTGGATCATTTCATAACACTTCTTGAAAAATTAACGGACATATATGAAAAACGCCGAAAATTGATCAAAAATCATGAAAAAAAGTTGAAAAAATACTTAAAAATTGACCTAAATTATGAAAAAAAAAAATTGATTCATAACTTCACAGCACCAAAAAAGTGGTTTTTTGATCGCATTTTCTTATATTTTTCAATTTTTTCAGTTTGTTTCCCACGTAACTCCACTCCAAATTGAGCTAAGAACTTATGTATGTTTCGTGGCGGAGGGGGGAGGGAGGGGTATTCTAAATGCGCTTTTTAGGGTTCTCGACTTTAAGCCCCACTTCACCCCCACACATCCCAAAAAAGTGGGTTTTTGGTAGTTTTTTCCTATTGTTAAACTTTATTCCTCGCATAATTCGACTCCAAATTGAGCTAGTAAGTTGAAATTAGCTATGTTCATTCAGCCGAAACCTTAAATTTGTCTTTTGGGGCGTCTCGACTTTTCAGCCCCGTTGCACTCCACCGCACCGCCCTAAATATGTGGTTTTTTGGTACATTTTTTCTAATTTTCAGAATTTGTTCGCAGCACAACTCCCCTCCAAGTTGGGCTATGAAGTTGAAATTAGCTATGTCCCAACTATAGGGACTTTTAATGTACTTTTTGGGAGTTTCGACATTTTAGCCCCCCCCCCCCCCTTTTGAACCCTTCCTACCCGCACAAATCAGGCTGAAAAATTATCGCGAATCGATGCTTTTTTTCTCTCCATTGCGTTCCTTTGAAGCCTTTTCAAATCGATCCAAGATTCTGAAATTTAAGGTATATAGATCAGTTTGAAAATTTTTATGGTTTTATTTTCATTTGAATGGTGTTTACGTTGGATATCTTCGGATGTTTATTTTTTTATTCGAGTGCTCATATTTTAATGATAGACCATAAAAAATACTCTCGTTTAATGGTATGCGTATTAATATTTTTGTTATTCGTATTATTATTCCAAAGGTAAGTTGATCCTGTACGTATTACGCGACTAACACAAACCGACCCCCTCCCCCCCTTTACACTAACATCATACGAGTACGACGTATTATATAGAAAATTGAATATTTAACATAATGTTACAGGTTCTATTGTAGCGGAAGAACAGATTCGCAATGCTAGAGGTGAATTTCGCTATTGAAATTCATGGAAAAATGTCGCCGTCGGTCGATTTCTGCATGTGTACATGTGTACGTGTGTACGTGTGTACGTGTGTGTCCGTATATCGTTCATTTTACGTATTGTAGTGTGTCCTGTATACTGTGCATTGGTGTAGTATAATCGTACGAATCGAATGAGTACTCCGTACCTATATCGTATCGTATCGTTTTCCAAGTACGCGCCATTGTCATCGTCAAAAAAGGAAGTATATAAGAACCAGAGAGAGAAAGACAGAGAGAGAGAGAGAGATCAGAGATCTCGTATGTCTTTGTAGTGAAAAAAATATTATATTACGGCATTTTGTTTTTTTTTTCTTTTTCCTTTTTTTTTTTTTTTTATCTTTATTATTTATCGTTAATTTATTCAACGTTATAAACTCTTTGTTGTAATCGAAAAGACTTTTGTAAATATAACCGATGCATGTATTTCTGTGCCGGCGACGATGAAGGTTAATTCAACTTTCCCCCCTTGGACTCTTTGCCGAAAGTTAAACAAAAAAGGGGTAATCTAGTGATATACAATTTTCATTTTTTTTTCTCACTTTAAAATTCATAAGCGATACGTGATCTCGAATATATGATCGCAGCATTACCATGGTATGGAAAAAAATTATATTCCTGTATCGCATGTCCATCCGAAGGAAAGACGAGACGAGACGAGACGAGACGAAAAATGGTTATACGTATCGGTATTTAATTCGAAATTAGCTTATCTTGGAAAACACTTTAAAAAATTGCGTTTATTTTTAATAATAAACTTTCAGCGTTATGTGTATCGCTCTGTGCGCTAGGTAAGCTTACATTGTATTTTATAAACTTTTTGGCAAATATTTGATCTCGTTTATTATAAATTCGTCGTCGTCGTCGTCGTCGTCGTCGGTTGTTTCAAAATTCTTTCTCGTTTAAGAGTTGGTTGAATCGATCTCGTCGTCGTCGCCGACAAAACCGTGCGTAGCCTAAACGTGTTTTTCTTTTATTAACTTACGGTGAAATTTGGAAAATTTATGTCGAGTTAATGAGTTTGATGATCGATGCATGATGTGTTTATTGCCCGTCTTCCACAACTTTTTGTCGTTATATTTGTTCATTTGTATTTTAAAACCGAGTTTTCCCCTCTATATTACTTTTTTTTTCCTTGTGTATTTTTTAATACGTACTTACTACCTTCGTAAATGTTTTATGTTTTACACGATGTGCAAATCTTTTGGCACAATAATAATTTATTATAAGTATATAACCAGAGTACGTTCGTTCATTCGTTCGTTCGATCGTTCGATCGTTGTGTGCGCTTGTGCGTGTAATTTTGTATGTATGTGTGTACGAACGTACTTACCATGGTTGGAGCGTGCTCAGCTCTTCCAATATTTTCAATCCGAAGCAATGTGCCTAGATTTTGGTGAACAGGTTCGTCGCATATGTAGGATATTGATGTAGAGCTACTTGGATAAAATATGTCAGCTATCGTAGATCTAAAGTGAAAAATGCTGCCTACGTCGATTTGAGGCAAGACTTGATGTCTAAAAGAGTTAAAAGCATGTTTTAACGAGGAAAAATTTTGCTATCTTGATGTTTGGAAATTGAAAGCTTTCCTTCTTCGTTAAGAATTACGCTTTATTTTGCTAAATTTGGTATAATAAATAAAAACAAGCCTTTTGTATCGATAATATCGTTAAAATTACCGCGCCGTTGACGGCAAATTACCCCACCACAGATGCAATTACCCCATGCTATAAAGTACCACCCAATTATAATTTAATTAAAATCAACTTACCGTCAATTGCTTGCAATTAAAATAAATTACGGTGAGATTATGGTAATTTACCGTGCTATAATGAATTATTGAGCATTTATAGTAAATTGGTTTGAGATTACTGTACATTGTCGTCAAGTTACCGTAAATTACTCCCCCCAGAGAAAATTACCGAGGAATTACGGTAAAATATCGAGAAATTACGACAAATTGGCGAGAAATTACCAGGAATAAGTGAAATTACGGCAAAATTACAGTAAATTACCTAGAAATTACGGTGAATTACTGAGAAATTACGGTAAATTACGGAGATAATTGGCGAATTAACGAGGAATGGTGGAAAATTACCAAGAAATCACGTCGATTTTTGCAAAATTACGGTATACGGTAAATCATAGAAGAATTACGGTAAATTGACAAGAAATTTCGGCGAATTACCTTGAAATTACAGTAAAAACTGTTGAATTATGGTAAATTACCGAGAATTTGAGGTAAATTACTGAGAAGTCATGAGGAATTTTTGAGAAACTTTGCTGAATTGTTGAGGAATTACTACAAATTGCCGAAAAAATACGGTAAACTACCGTGAAATAATGGTAAATTATTGTGGAAATGCAATAAATTATCCGAAAATTACAGTAATTCACCAAGAAGTGCCAGTATATCACCAAGAAATCACGTTGATTTCCTGCGAAATTACAAAAAATTACTGTGAAATTGCGATGAATTATGTTGCGACTGTGAAATTATGGTAAATTACCGAGAAGTCTTGGGAAATTTTTAAGAAATTACGTTGAATCGCACAGGATTGCGGTAAAAATTACCAAAAAATACCAGTATAGGAAATAAATTTGCAGGAAATTACGGTAAATTATCAAGAAATACTAATATATTACCGAGAAATTAGACTGAATTCTTGCAAAATTACGGTAAGTTACTGTGAAATTGCAGTGAATTGTTTTTGCAATCCCAGTAAATTACGGTAAATTCATGTGAATTTACAAAAAATCAGTGTATGATTACAGTAGATTACCAGGTAATTACGGTAAATTACCACGAAGTTTATAGTAAATTTCCATAAAATAATAAATATTTACCATGAAATTGTTGTAAATTACTGTAAAATTGCGGTAAATTACCGTGAAATTATAGCAAGTTGTTGTGTAATTATGGTAAATTACTGTGAAATAACGGTACATCATCGCAAAATCACGGTAAATTACCAAGATATTACTATTATAATTACGGTAAATTGTAATTTTCCATTTAAGAGCAGTATATTACCATGAACTTACAGTAAGTTACTGTGAAATGACATTAATCATGATTTCGTAGCAAAACCTTAATATACCAGTAAATTACCGTAATTCCGCTCCAAATTACTGTAATTTTACAATCCATTATCATAATTCTATGGTAAATTACAGGGATTCCATAGTAATTTGCTGTAATTCCACAATACAGCACCATGATTCCACTGTAAATTATCCCAATTCCATAGTAAATTATCGTAATCTCGTGGTAAATTACCGTAATCTCGTGGTAATTACAGTAATTACATAGGTAATTGCTGCGATTTCTTGATAAATTACTATAATTCTCGATGAATTATTATTACCCGAAGTAATTTACTGTAATTTTGCAATACGTTACTATACTGAAAAACTATGGTAATTTACTTTAAATTGTTGCATTCGCTGCAAAATTACAGGAATTTACGGTGCTACGATGAACATGGTGCAATTACAGCGAATTACATCGCATCACAGTAAATCAACAAAAAAACTACCATAAATTGCGGTAAAATTGCCGTCAAATGGCAGTAAATTACCTTTGATGTGATGTAAATCATCGCAAAATTATGGTAAATTACTGGTAAAGTAAGATGAATTACTATTAAATTTCTGTTGATTGTGATTGATCACACTAATCGGTTGTAAAATTACGGTGAAATTACCATTTAATTACGGTAAATTACCTACTGATAAATCAGTGTCAGAATTATAATATTTTTCGATTAAATTACAGTTTTATATGTGCTAAAAACTGCTTATGTAAATTTTCAAATTGTTATTGAAGTCACATCCTTTCTGTTTAAATTTTGGTATTTTTTTGCTTAAACTTCTGGAATTTCGTGGCAACAAATTACGCGTAATCAGCTCACGAATGACGTGTAAATTACCATGTAATCGGTAAAATTACGGAAAACTATGCACGAAGTACCAACGTATATATGTATTAGTAGTGGATTGCTGTTGCATTGGGAAAGATGAGTACTGAAATAGCAATAAATTATCTAGAAAATGGTGATCAGTTATTACTTGTAATTATAGACAAAAATTTTTGTAAAAATTTGATTGATTTTTCAAAACGATACATCTCGTATTTCTTAAGTTGATTTTCAAAATAAGAAATTGATTTCTTGAGAGTGTCAAGCATCTCGATGCTGCATTTCAGAATGTTGTATGATTACTACTATGAGCACGCTCCGGTCATTACTTAAATCATGGTGATTTTTAGGCGTATATATTGGGGGCCTTTATCGCTTCATTGTTAATTACGTGAATGTCACGTATTACACTAGGAATTTTATTAAATTAGTGTATACTCTGTACAATGATGGGCGAATTTCTACCACATACTATACCCATAGTATATTGTAGCTTTTAACCGAAAATACCGAAATTATTAATGTTATTTATATTTTTGGTAGAAATATGTACGTCAAAGTTACCATTATTTTGGACGTGTTTTAGAGCGCGCCTGTTGTTTTTGTTTTGTTTTTCTTTTTTCTTTTTTTTTTTTTCAACTTAAAAACAGCATTTGCGTAAGTTAAATGGTATTATTTTTTAATCGCATTAATTTGTAAGTTTCAATTGAACTATGTTTTTCTTTTTCTTCGATATACTTACGCCGTCGTCTTCCTCGCATTTATGATGAAAATTTTAACGCATGTTTCTTCGTTCTCCTTTTTCTTCGTAAGCTTTCCTAAATCTCATTTTGGTATCGTAATTTGATCTACTTGAGTATGATTTTTTCCAAGACATAGAGAGTAATAACAATCAAATACGCTGATGTCAATTATATTCCTTTTGTGTGAACGTGTTTACCTACATTTAAAAGATGTGGCTTTTTCTCACTGTAAAAAATTTGTACGCAGTATGTGTCAGATTTAATAAAAATATTTCTGTTCGGTGCTCATTTATTTTTATTTTCTACCGCATAATTTTAGGTTGTGTAATGAGTCGTCTCCTGTAGGTACTGGATATAGATGAGAGACGATATTCGCCGAGAAAACGATGAGGAAATGTTGGGAGCTATGGAAAATGGTGCAGGAACGCTATCTTCATATTACTGCGAGTACTAAGAACCTTTATTTTTGTATGAGTTACGCTATCTAAATGCTTTTGCCCGGATTTTGCATAGCTGATGACTAGATGCAGAATTAAAAAGATTATTGCTCACGTGGGTTTGCAGCTTACATACTTTATTGTGGTGATGCATGATACTCTGTTAGTTTTGAATTCCATGTGTGTGCTGCAAATACTCAGAATCTACCATTGGTCAATGTATTTGGCAGTCTTTTGTACCACAGCAGGAGACATCAGCCCTAAAGGTGAAAATGAGAGGGTAGCATGAGGCATTTAGGCTCGAGTATGCCTGCTGTGCTCAAGTTGTAGAGCTGTCTAAATTCAGTTTCTGAACTTGAGAAGTCTCAGTTGCAGAAATTTCTGGCCCTAGTTCTATAAATTAAAGTTTTGACCTGCTGTTGTCCAGATAATTGAAATGAATCAGTAATTTCTACTGTTACTAGAATGAACTCGTAACTGTGATTTTTAACAGTAACTTATGAGCACGGGAAATACAAGATGCCATATGGATTACAGTAAAACCTGGTAGGGAATAGTTCATGACTATATCCGTTTGGAGCGCTGTTCACTAAATCCTACACAGGAACGCTTTGAGATTTCTACATTTTGATTGGTTGTGTAGCGCTGTTTGTCTTGAAAAACAGCTGCTGTGAATGGAGGCTTGTCTTCTAAACAATAGCCAGGACGCAGAGTGATAAGCAATTTTGTAGAATAAACTGTGAGTACTCTGCAGTTTGATATAGCAGAGTTGTAAATGGTGTAAGTTGGTGCTGATTCCCTTGCATATGAAAGAAGATGCAATAATATGCTCTGATTATTGAAAAATGCCTCCAATTCCACATGGTAGGAAAGTCATACTGCGAATCCTACACAACCGGATTAAGGCGGCAAATTCCACCCGAACAAGCCGGGTTTATGCCAGGAAAAGGCAGAAAGGAACAGATAATGAATGTCTGGCAAATCATTGAAAAGTGCATGCAGAGAGTTCAAAATACCTGTAGTGATGTGTTTCATAGATTATGCCAAAGCCTTTGACTGCGTGAATTGGAATAAGCTCTTCAAAGTGTATAAGAGAAATGATGAGTCCCTGCTCATGTAGCAGATTTGGTGGAGTCTCTATATGAGTTCAATTTTATGGTGGTGAGAGTTGATGAAGAATCTGAGGTTTTTCAAGTGGAACAAGGAGTGCCTGGAGCACATAATTCGCCAAGCTCTAGAACATTGGAATGATGGTATTTCCATTGGAGGAAGAAGACTCTCTAATCTGTGTTGTGCAGATGATACCACCTTGATTGCTTCGAATGAACAGGAAACTGTTGAGCTCGTCAACCTGGTAAGGATAGCTAGTGAAAAATTTAGTATTAATATATCAAAAATGAAAGTCATGGTGATGGATCAGGTCAAGTGTCTTCTAGTTTGTACAGCTCTGAGCAAACACGAAAAGGTCAACACTTTTGTATATTTAGGCTCCATAATTGAAGCAGATGCTGGCTTGTCAGCAGAAATATGACACCAAACTGTTCTGAGCTAATCAGCTATGACGATACTGCGTAATGTGAAGACTTGTGCAGTCACTTGTTTTTTCAGTTTTTGTACATTCCGCGGAAAAATGGATGTTAAAGGTGAAAAGAGTTTGGAAATTTAGAAAGACATTCTCTTTGGCAGGGCCTGTTGCAAAAGAGGGAGAGGAAGATTTCCAACCAGGTGGTGTGACATCAAAGACAGGCATAGTAGCGCAATATGGTTGTAGCAATGTGGTTGTAAGCGACTGAAATGTACTGCTGATCATAACCTGTTTACTGGTGCCCCTTACCCTTGGGACTACCAGTAGGACATCTTATAGTTCCACCATCCATTCTATAGCTGAAAGTAGTTGGGAACTATCAGTTTTTAAATGTGAATGAAATGATTCAGTGTTAGTTTTTATAACATGCATTTTAAACATTTTTCAGTTTCATGTTTTTTGTTTTTCAATTTTGTGTATCTACTCTATCCTATTATCTCTTTATACTTGGAGCACCACCAATTACAGAGAAGAGTATTATATATCATAATGTGTATTATTGGAATGGTAAGTAAAATTTTAATAGATTTATTTTGGTACGATCTTTTTTTATCCTGATAAACGT
The DNA here is from genome assembly GCA_900060175.1 of Ferrisia virgata. Taxonomy (NCBI): domain Eukaryota; kingdom Metazoa; phylum Arthropoda; class Insecta; order Hemiptera; family Pseudococcidae; genus Ferrisia; species Ferrisia virgata. The sequence continues at coordinate 13,373 of FIZR01006309.1, forward strand.
GCTTTTTCCCCCTTACTGCTTATGGTTTGGCTAACGCGCGCATGTATCACTTTGCCTCGTAGTTTTCTTTATTTAATTGCTTAAATTGTAATCTTAAACGATATCGCATTGTTGAATCCTGTATGTTCTCATTTGGAATGAGTTTTGTCAAGGAATACTTTGGTATTTACATATTTGTTTGGGTAGCCTCTGGCTAGTAATGATAGTAACTCGCAGTTTGCATAGGTATTTGCTTATTCTCCAGCTTGAGTAGATGTTACCCTACTCTGTCAAGGATGAGGAGTTGGCTATATTTGGGGCACTGAACCAAGCTTTGGCAGCATGTACAGTCTTGCCATTTCTGTGATATGAGGCTCAGTCTTGATGGTGGTATTGAGATAGCTGCCATTGATGGTCCTCAGTCAAGTCAAAAGACAACATATTGAGGCAAGCCATTGCGTAGTGTATGTCCCACTCTTCTGGAATGTCTGTAGGCTTTGTGTGGTCTATGCTGTTCAACTCAAATGTGGTGCCAGTTATATCCTGGGCCAAAGTGAGGTGTAACTCTGCTCAAAGTACAGACGCATGACACACCCGCGCGCGATATTCTCGTTGCTCAGGGTTATAAAAATCCTACTAGAGATGCAAAGAGTTATCTGTAGATAGCATGAAAAGCAACAGCGAAATACTGCGCAAATGTTTAATGAAGATGTCTCGAGAAACCATCTTAATAACCCAATAGGATGTATTGAAGATCACAGTAAGGTTGCTTCTTATCAAATTCCAAGATCACTGTAAGTAAGTAATAGATTAATGTAAGCAAAGAACTGAGACTTTGCATCAATGCTTCAAAAACTAAGTTATGATTATAGACAAGGCTGAGTGCCTTCCAGAATCAAGACATTCTGAAAGGATATCAGAAGGTTGACAACTTTGTATACCTGGGCTCAATTGCAGAGACCAGTGGTGGGTCATGTGCAGAAACATTGCGCCAGATCACACTGAGAAAAACCAATTAGATAAGGAAAAGGCTAATCAATTTTTGTTTCCAGTATTTTTGTATGCTACAGGAACATCCAAAGAGCATGGTAAAAGAATAATCAACACTATTTGGATATGGGCTTGGAGAGCATTCTGCGTGAGAAGCAATCATAGGAAATTTTGAACATATGATCAGACGAGAGGAAGAGCAGTTGCAAATGGACATTCTCTATGGTTAGGCAGCTAGTCCAAGAGGGTGAGAAAGATCCACCAGGTAAGCCACTATAATGTAATTATGAATGAAATATTTTAATGTAGCAAATTGTATGGAATTGTGAAGCAGAGCACACATATTGTTGCTGCTGTACAATCACAAGACTGCTACTGTCAGATTAACATGCTTTTTATGTGGTTTCTGATGTTTTTTGCATTTCACATAGTATTTAGTTTCACATGTTATTTACTTGTTCTTTGTTTTTCGTGTACTGTTTGTGCCTTGCATTTTACATTTATTTGTTTTACTTGCTTTCTCAGCAAACATTTCTCATAGTTGATAACTACACTACGAGGATGTACTTGATGAATAGTGGGTTTGTGGTTATACTAGTGTTTTGAAACCAGTATGGAATAATGTATTGTATTGCATGTTAAGTGGATCTACTGGTCAGTGTAGCTCCTGGTAAGTTGGCAATTAATAATACTTATGTGTGTTGCTATTTCACAGTTACTTGATCATTCTATTATTTTGTTTGTGATTTTTGTTTCAATATTAACTTGATAAGTGTGGAGCTTTTTGTTACTTTCTAATGTCATCAATTAATCCCATTGCACGTGTGAATGTTTTAAGGGTTGCTATCAATGAAGCAGCAGTCTTTGGCTCTAATGCAAATTTTGATTAGTCTAGAACAAGAGCTTTGACTAGCAGTATAGGCTGAATAAATTGGTGGAGTGTTCTGGCCTTCCAACTTTTGTATTGCTGGGTTGTAAAATGTATGTACACAACGTTGGTGGGCCACTGCAAGTTGGAATGTTGAAATTGAGTACATGAATTTTGAAAAAGCGGGCCATCTATTACCTGAATCAATGAGCATGTTACTGCCTTGAGTGCCTACTTCTGGTCCACCACTTTACTTGGGGTTATAAAAACTCTGCTACAGCGATGCGGTGAGTTATTTGTAGATAGCATAGTAAGCAACAGAAACTGGTATGTTAATGTTTAATTCTATACTATTATTAACTTCATATTTTTTTTTTCAGATATGTAAATGAAGACTATTCTAATTTTGATTGGACTTCATTAGTAGTACTCGATGGAATTGTACGATCATCATTTGAAAAATTTGCGCCAGTTTGTAAAATATGAGCTACACAACAACAATTGGTGTTTCCCTTCGGCATTTGAGAACAAAATATTCCAGCAATTGATTAAAAAGTGAATGGTAACATGCCACTGGATGTTGAAGACTTTGACAATGATGGTAAGCAATGTTTGCAGTTTCATTCTGTCATAGGCCTACATAGAATTTATAATATTGGCAGGGGTGACGAGATATGGTTCCACGTTTTATCATTTTAGAAAAGACTGTTTTTCATCTGGCTCTGGTCCAGATTGAACACAGGTGGATTTGCTTGGGGTTCCAAATGAGGTTTCGATCCTTCAGTCCTATTGTATTCTTCTTACAGCACTGAAAACGTTGGTTTTATGGCTCTGGTCCAGATTGAACACAGGTGGATTTGCTTGGGGTTCCTAATGAGGTTCCGATCCTTCAGTCCTATTGTATTCTTCTTACAGCACTGAAAACGTTGGTTTTAAATAGTTTTTTGCTGCTTATCAAGTTGGCTCCTCCTTGAATCTCATTTCTCTCCAAATCAGCTAAAGGATTGAAATTTGGCTTGTCGATTTCAGGATACTTTGTGGTTTTACAGCCTTTTTGGTAACATTAAAATTTGTTCTTTCATTTAAGAGGGTACTTCTTTTCATAGAAACAGTGATGTGTTTTTGTCTGTCTATTGGCAGTTTTCTAGTTGAAAAAAAAAAACTAATATAAGAGTCTAGGAGGCAATGGAAAGGGTTTGGTGATATTTTTCAACAGAAACTATGGCAATAAAAGTATTACATTTAGGGTTGATTAGGTTTTAAAAGGTTGGTTGATGTATTCATTTAGATAGCTTCTTTTCCCTTATCTTTGTATTCAACTTTTGTTCTCAGTTCTGGATTAATCGTTTGAATGTACATCGATCCAGCAAATACCAAAAATGGTGGAGTGATATTTTCCAACAGAAATTGGTACAGTTGGTATGACTGTTAGAATTGTTTGAGAGTTTCACAAGGTTTGCTTCCATCATCAAGTAGGCCTAAATGGGTAAGTCCTAAGTGAATATTTATCCTCACATTTAATACTTACCATTTTCATTGTAATTTATTTTAGAGAGGGTTGAATTGAACACAAGTTATACTTACCAATTTGCATTGGTCTTGAAACTTGGAAAAAAGAATTACATTGATCATGGACAGAATATCTGTAATCGAGTGAGTGGAGTTTTTGTTTTTTCTGTTTAAAAATTGATATATGTGGTTTTCTTGCTTTATTATTTCATTATGCAGCTTCAATGTGAATTTCTATAGGAGAATGTTTTGGTATTTTTTTTGTTTTAAACAGTACTGAGAATTTTTTTCGACTTTTGTACATTTAGTTTTGTTTCCATGAACATGTAATGCTGATTGATGACTTTTTAATTGTATTTTACATGGCCGCTCTCTTGTTTTATGTTGCAGATTTCGTCAAATCATTTTGGATGTGACTTTGCCAAGCGACTTTCAATTTTGACAAGAGATGAAGATGAGATTTTTCGAGTAACTTCAGTTCAATGAGAAGAAAATCTAAATCCTGTATGGTGTTTGAGTCTTTCAAGAGTTCCAGATCATTCTGAGCAAAGTTGGATCATTTCAATTGATTGTAATGAAAGTTAACTATAGTCTGTTTCAATCGAGAAGGGACTAAATATGCTTATTTCTGCAGCTAAAATCTTGCCATTTTTAATGAGTATTTTATTTTTATTTAACGAAAACATCCCTGAAATAATGCACATTCCTGTTCTCATTTCAGTGATTGGTAATTTTCATAATTACCTCATTCTGATCGCAGGATTTGAATAGAACTAAACGAAAAAAAGTATATTGGAAATGTGAATTTGAATTATAAAATTGAGCATAATTAGTCCCTTCTTGATTAACCGATGTTGATTATCTGTTTGGGTTATCATGAACGATTTTGCCCATTTAAAATGACTTATTTGATCTTTTCATTTTTCGTTCTTCAAACGAATCTTTGTTTTTCATTTACCTAATTGGTTGGTGATAAGAACGACTTATCAGAGTTATTCAATAAAAATGTTTTGTGTTATTTATTTCAACTTGTTGTTTGATTAAGTACATTAAAATTAAATATTATAATTAGTTGTATAGTTATAAATTTATTGCCAATAATCAATGTGCTTGTAACATGTTTTGGAATTACCTGTATTTTATGCTATTGTCACATGCAAGTAGAAGACAGCATGAGGATGAAATTGATAGACGTGTACTTCATATGTACGTTTAAGAAATGTAAGTATTGGCCCCTGAATGGGAGCAGGATACATATCCTGCTTCAACTCCTAATCGCACGTCCACGTCGTAGTGGCTGGGACCTCACCAAACATCATAGCCAGTTTGGTGTGCCAACGCGATAGGGGGGCGTACTTTAATAGTGCGCTTCTTTTAGCATTGAAAGTATATACAATATTTTTTATATGTTTAAGGTTTGGCTGAAACTTACATTGGGTTTAGGTGTCTGTTAATCTTTTGTCTCTACAGTTTCATCTTGATATTCTTGAGATGACCACCAGCTTATTACATATTCATACTCTGTATAGATCGTGTTGCTCATAGTTCGTAACATTGTTTATAGTATCAGACGGGGTTTTATTTCATACTTACAGTTTTCTTATAAAAATATTTTTATTCAGTTTACTGTATTTTAATTAGTATGGTCCTCAAATGGGAGCAGGATCCGTGTCCTGTCTTCAACTCCTAGTCGCACGTCCACGTCGTAGG
>FIZR01006315.1:0-10536 GCA_900060175.1 Ferrisia virgata
GGTGTCTACCAACCAGTTTTTCAGGGTACCAAGTGAAAAAAAATAATCGTTTTTTGACCCACCCTAATACTTATACTCAAGAGCTTTTTTTAAAAGTTGAGGGCAAAAATTTGCTATTTTTCAGTGTTTTTCTTACATTATTCAAGATACTCAACCTTTACTTTGGCGCAAACCAGATATTTCCACCATTTTTGGACAAAAAGTTAGGAATTTGAATAGATGACCTCAGATTTTCAGGAAAATAATTTTCAGACCCAAATACGTTACACTTTGGCGCAAAACGGACATATCTAGAATTTTGGGATGGATTTTTAAATATTTGAAAATAATATCAGATTTTTAGAAAGAAAAAAACAGATCTGTGCATCTTCTCTCCTGCAATAATTAAGATGAGCAGAATATTATAAGTACATGCATATAATTCGGGTTGGTCTATTTGTCGTATGAAGGAAGTAGTATTAGTGCAAAACTCCCACTCTGTTACAAATCCGGTGACCTATTTGATTACTTTGTAGGAAGCGTTTTCGCAAGAGACTATAAGGATCCCCCAAGACAAAATGAAGCATCAAGACAAGAGAAAAATAGAAATGAGGCTTATTTAGGATATTCAATGACAACTTTCAGAGTTGGTGGTAAAAATGATTCCGGGGTAGCCGTGGGCGAACCTCGATCGCTTAATTTATTCGGAAATGTAACTTACATTTTTAATTAAATTGAATAAACTATTCGGTAAAGTCGTGGAAAAACATTCAATGTTAAAATTCACCATACTCGACGATATTTTGCAGGTGAAAATATTCAATTCGGAATTAGTTTTGGTAAAAACGCTACCAGGTGGAGAATACGCTGCTTATTTCGGATATTCGATGTGTAGCGCGGATGTCGATGGTGACGGAGCGGAAGATTTAATTATCGGCGCGCCGTTCTATGCGAACTTCTCAAAATCCAAAGATTACGACGTGGGAAAAATTTATATATATTATCAAGGAAACGCCTCGTCATCATGTCTAAATTTAGACGCCAAATGCGGGGTAAATGCAACATCGCACTAAATCACTCCATGAACCAGTTTATCTTATCATCATTATTATTACGACTACCTATAGGATAAAATGTTCGAAAAAAGTGACGTCATACATGGCACGAAATCAGGCGCGCGATTTGGCTCAGCCATTACTTCTTTGGGTGATATAAATCGCGACGGATTTGAAGGTACAATTAGGCAATACTGCAATGATAGTCTTCAATTTGTAAGCTAATTTGAGAACTTTAATAGATGTGGCTGTGAGTGCTCCATACGATGGTGCATACAAGACTAATACGAGAGATAACCATCCAAAACAAAACACATCTTCTGGGGTAGTTTATATTTATCTAGGTTCAAAAGAAGGTCTAGCTCGGAATCCCTCCCAAATAATCAACGCTTCGGATATTGTTCATTTTAATAAAATACCATCATTGAATGCTTTCGGGTTCTCATTATCTGGAGGATTGGATCTCGATGACAATTTGTACCCTGATTTGGCTGTCGGCGCTTACGAGTCAGATGTGGTGTATTTGTTTAAGTAAGTCCAATAGAGGCAATCATTGATTGCTTGCTTGAAAACTTTTTACTTTACCTGTACCTACTGATTCTCCGCTTGCAGATCTCGACCACTTATTCATGTCAATTCGAGCATTTCTTTCATGGTGAATAAAACAAATAATTTGAAAATACTTCATAGGAACGGGAATAACTGTGATGAAAAAAATGACGGAAAAACGGTTTGCGTTTTACTTGAAATTTGTCTTTCGTACGATGGTATTGCTGTAAGAGAAAAAATCAGTAAGTTAGAAAGATAGGGTCAGGTGTTTGACCCCAGATGACCAAAAAAATGGTCAATCGTACAGAATGTGAAATTTTTTCAGATATCACGACAAATATTACGCTCGATTCTAAATGGCTACAAAATCCGAGGATACGTTTTGAATCAAACAATCAGGCAATACTTCAAAAAACTTACTTGATGATGAAAAATAAACAGAACTGCAGTAAAATACGCACTTACTTCAATCTTTCAATGGTAAGTGAACGCTCAATATCCGAGTATGTAGATGTATACCTAGTCTTTTAGGGATTGACGGAAAGTTTTTTCCCTCATTTTGCTGAATGGTAGATTCATACCCAACAAATAACAACACTACTTTGTTGGGTATTAGGATGGTAGTTCGCGAAAACTATAAAATGCGTGGCAGTGCAGAACTAAAATCACTCGATAGCTGTAGCTCGTAAAGTATACTTGTTTCTTTAAACTGGTGTTTTTTTTACTAGCTTGCTAGAAAAGTCAAGTCTCTCTAGGTACTTACGTGTGGATCTACTGGTACATGGGGACAGGATGGGTTACACACTTTCCCAAAGAAAGGTAATTCATTTATAACTCAACTCTTATGTTTGCTCCTAGCATAACTACCTTTCAATTTGGGCTAGGAAGTTGAAATTAGGTATGCACAGTCAGTAAGTACCCTAGATGTGCCTTGTAGGGGTTTAGACTTTTTATCCCCATAGAACTTTTCCCCAAAAAGGAAACGTGACTAAATTCTTATTATGATTTTTCATCAAAATTTACTCATTTTTCAACATCATTTCATAGTGTTTCATTAACATTTTGAACTTTTTACGCATTTTTATGCCTTTTTCACCCAATTATATGACTTTCAGCGGTTTTTTTCCTTATTTCAGGTCAACTTTCATCCAACTTTCAACATTTTTCGTAATTTTCGATCAAGTTTTCTGCATACGATTTTTGATAAATTTTCATTTATTTTTCAGCATTATTTCTTGATAATTCATCAATTTTCTACATTTTTTACACAATTTTCTTAATTTTTGATTTTAAACCACTTTTTACATATTTTAGATCAATTTCCTGTTTTTTTAAATATATTTTTATCAAATTTTCACCAAATTTTCTATAAGTTTTTTCAAGACTTTTGATCAATTTTCTGCATTTTTTTAAACAATTTTCGCTTAATTTTTTGACATATTTTCCATGATTTTTTTAATGATTTTTGATCAATTTTCACTTATTTTTCAATATCATTTCATGATATTTCATCAATGTTCTAAACTTTTTATGCATTTTTAAAAATTTTTCACACAATTTTACATGATTTTAAACAATTTCTTTCATGGTTTAGGTCAATTTCATCTAATTTTCAAAATTTTTCGTGATTTTTGATCAGTTTTCTGCACTTTTTTGCAATTTTTGAGTCTCTATTAATTGGCTTACTGATGGACTACTTTCGAGATTTTTGCCTGGTTTTCACTTTCCGTCCCCTTTTTTTGAAGTTTGAACATGACTAAAATTTCACCAAGTTTCATTCTTGAGCAATTTTGGATTTTAAGCGTTGAAAAAAGAAAGTGATGATACGAATAGATAATTGACATAATTAGTACTTATTTGTCCAAAAATTATCTCGATGATGATCTAGTTCCAGAACCCCAAAATTGATTTTGTTGATACTCCACTTCCTTCTCACATCCGCTATACATGCTCATAATTCGTGATAGCTGACCTGCAGCCTGGGGAAGGAGGGAGGGCATTGTCCCTGAAAAAATTCACCAAAACTCTCTTTTAACCATTAGGTATATAATTATAATTGAAACTTTGAAAAATGCTCTTTTCCATGATGAAAATATCTCGTTTACTCAAAATGTTTCCCTCACTGGACTGAAGCACGACTCACATTTTGCAAATCCTCGCTATGCCATTTATCTTAGTTGAATATCACTGAAAATTTTTGAATTTTTTGAAAGTGTTGTAGAAACCTGCCTGTTAATTTTATTATTTATTTTTGCTAATTTTGTGAATCATAGAAAGTTTTCTCCTCCCTACCTTCATTGTAGTTGCTTAAATCATAAATTAAGGCACTTCGCTCAACAGTAAAACATGAATTTCACTGACATAGAGTAAGAGTACAATTAGGTATAATATATAGACTTGTTTTAGATTGCACAAGGGATACTGAATCCAGTTGAGGCTCAACTTAGCTACGACATCGTTGAATCGAGTACTGAAAAAACACCTTCGGGCATGTTGGTTTCAGGGTCGCAAATTCAAAACGATATTTTGGAATTGTTCGGATACACAGATTTGAAAATAATGAGCATTACTTGGTACACACATTCTTCATGTATAGCAATGGAAGATAAAGTTTTTTAATGATATTTATACGTGAGCACTGGTTTCAGCGATCCTCAATTATACGTCACTACTTCAGACATAAAATTTCTGGACATTCAGGTATCAGTACAAAATGACGCAGATGATTCATACGGTACTACATTCGATTTAGAATTCCCACTTGGTTTCACTTATAACAGAGCGATTAATAATACAGAAAATGTAACAATATTTTGCTCTTCATCCAATTCTACAAACATAAGCTGCCAAATCGGTAATCCTTTACCAGGAAAACAAACCGTAGGTGGAATTTGAATATCATATGATTACTTAATAATAAATTTCGATGATTCGAAAAAACACTTGCAATTATATGAGAATTTGTTTCTTTCAAAGGTTATCTTTACCATAACATTAGGGATTGACAAATATCAGGACACGCACAACTCCAGCTTCCACTTTCTAGCTAAAGTCCGCAGTAGGAATCCTGAAAAGAATTCTGAAATTCAGGACAACGAAAGATCATTTACAATTCCAATCGTAGGAGAAAAAATTCGTATTTACAAGTTGGTTAATTTCTACTCGCATTGCTCTGTTTCTACGCACATTGCAATTATTATAGATGGTTTACACTGAGTTGCTAAATTTCATTTTATGTATTCACGAAAATGTAACCTTTTTCCAGCGTATCTTCTATTTCACCATCAGACTTTGATTATTCGAAATATAAATCTGTAAGCATAGAACAAGATGTACAAGCTGGACCAAAAGTTATACATCGATACATAATTGAAAATTCAGGCGCATCAAGAATAACCCAAATGACTGCTACATTTTATTGGCCAATTGAATTAGTTAGAGGTAAAGTAATCAAATGTTTGTATCCTCTCTTGGATCTAATACAATTCACGTTCATTTTAATAATCAACACATTACGCTATGATCTAGGTGGATATTTACTTTACCTGGTAAAACAACCAATCACTGAAGGACCAATCAAATGTGATGATGTACCAAATGCTAATCCAAGAAATTTAATGGCAAGTACATGAGCAATTTCGTTACAGCTTGAAATTTGCAGAAAAATTACATTAAAAAAACCATCGCAATGCTTTGCTTTCCCAGCAAGAAACTATTTTCTTAGGGTTGTAAGGAAGGAGGGGCTCAACAGGGCTGAAAAGTTGAAACCTCCAAAATGCACGTCTACGTGCATTTAGGTTACAAAAATATTGCAATAGAAGCTTATTATGCTATGGCCAAATTTTCTAACTGAAAACTGCCACTTTACAGCTCTTGAAAACTCAATTTTTCCATGTTTTTTTGTAAATTGAAAACACCTACAGAACCTTATTTCAACTGACCTTGAAGGAATTGGGGTTGGAATTATGTGGGTAGATCATAGACATCATTAGAAAATTTCTTTCAGCATTGCCAAAATTTCACCCCTAAACCAGCCTCACACAAATCTCAATAACTACTACACTCCCCCGAACCATCATTCGGACAGAAAAATTCATTTTTTTTAAATCTCAATCTATTAATAAATTTTGTCTTGTTATGGCTTCAGATTTTTGGTAAATACAATGACGTAAATCCAGTACATGAAACAGAACCATTTCCCAATACTATTCTACACAATTCAACCATGAAAGAAATAAACCAAAATGGGATAAATTTTCTCAAGATTGATTGTTCAATTTACAATTTAAGGAGGAACCGAAACGTATCAGTGACATTTTCATCCGTCGTATGGTTGCAAACTTTTAAAAAGGTTTGTATAGACATTTCTCTTAATTTATTCGCACATAAATCCAATAGGGTGTTTTAATTTTCAACGTTTTTAGAAAGTTAAAAAAAGGTAGTTGAACAACGTTAAACTTCAACATTGCCTCAAACTTCTTCCTTTCTTGAACTTTTAAAAATTGGAAATATCCAAAAATTCAGATGATTTACCATAATAGCAACATCAACATATGATGGAACAAGTTTTTTTTTATTCTCGTCAATACATTTCAAGTTTGAAAAAAAATAGTTAATTTCTACGAATACATGAAAACTTGCGAAACAATGAAAAAATCTATTTCAATGTCTTTTTTGTTTAAAATATCAGTATTATGTTCATAGCGATCAAAACTGTTGAAAAGATGTCTGAAATTTTTAAATCTTGAAACGTTCAAAGCAAAAGAGAAAGCTTCATAGCTAATAAGGAAACCACAAATACTACCCTCAATTAACACAGTTTTGCGACCTTTTTTCATATTGTCTTCGCACCTTCAAAAAACAATCACAAATTTGAACACCTTACTACACCTATTATAGTTTAAATTGATCCATGTACTTGAATACATTAATATGGAATAAATTCAGATCGTTCGTTCTCACATGAGGTCAGTACAAATCAACTCAAATGTTAAAGTTGATATTACCAAATTACCAAACAACAGAATTGGAGCAACAAATATGACTATGAATTATATTTCTGAAGTAAAAACTACCATCAAGCTGTGGAAGCCTGTTAAACCTGATATTATTCCTTTGTGGATTATTATTGGAGCATCCGATTCCGGTGTTTTTCTTTTAATGATCATAACATATGTGTTGTATAAGGTGAGTTGATTGAGTATGTAAACTAAGATATTCAAAGTCTGGTGCATTTAACTTGAAAATATTTGACTGTGCTACCAAGATATACATATACACACTGAACTTTTTAGCATTCATGGCTAAAGGGTGCCTGGGAGGGGGGCATGAATAAATTTTGACCTCTTTCTGTCCTTCTTTAAAACTACCTTATCTATGTACAAGAACTATGTTGGCCTCAGGTTTAAAATAAAAACCATTGAAAACTTTCATTTTTTTTTCATGAAATTTCAAATAATGCTTTCTTTAATACATAAAAGGAGAAAATTTTCAAAAATATTGAAAAATCCTTCCAGTAAAACTAGGTTAAACGCGTGGAATTTTTTGTGTCCCTTTTTGGTAATTAATAGTAGGTAATAGGTTAACTTATTTTATATAACAAAATTACCGCAAATTCAATGCACTGCTGTTCAACTTTTAGCTTGGCTTCTTTGAGAGGAATCATCCATCAGATACATTATCATCAAATAAACAAGACGAGCAATATGCGAATGAGGATACTGAAAACCATATGTAATCTGATGACTTATCTGATATCTCACAAAGAAAAAATTATTTCAATCGCCGCTCAAACGTGGAAAAAAAAAAAAAAAAGGCGCCCGGAAGATGCAGTAAACATTGCGTGTGAATATTTGAAGAAAAAAGCGCAACAATCATCTGAGCCGCAATGTAAGCCAACAAATATAAATGATGAATGCTCAATTTTCGGAGAACTTATCACTATAAAATTGAGAAAGATGGACGACACCACACGGCAATATGCAATGCATGATCTCGAAAAATGTATTTTCAGATATGTAATTGCAAATAAAGTCACTTTCCACAATTCCTTCAGTATCGGACACGCTTTCTCCCTTCCACACTCCATATTTGGCATCCCCATCCCCATATTCTCTGTCTCCACCAACATACTTTCCTTCTTCTCCAAGCCAGTCCCCTCATAGTATGCCTTCAACCCCCTCTCCAACTTCTGAATTATCTTTAAATATGCCAAATTATTCATCTGCTCCTGATCTTGAATTGAACTTCCGTTTAGGTCCATCGTATTCAAATAATTAATTATTATAAGTTACAAGTTCTTGTACAATTCACTTTTTAAAAAAATATATAAAATATGATTTAGTTTTCTGTAATATCTTCATTTTTTTATTTCATTGTAGGTACGTACCTCAATTTGGTCAGCGAGTATTGAAATTAGAGCTACACAAACTTCAATGGCAATCTTTGAAATGGCATGCGGTGAAACTCCTGCCAAGTAACTCAGGTCTTCAAAGCTATTCCCAGTGGCTAGAAATCGGAGGGCGATGATGAACCTTTCTTTTGCTGAAATTGATCTTCGTAATCGAGTATTTTCTTTTGAAATTAATGGTTCAAGAAGTCGTATTAAAAAACAAAAATCGTGGTCGCTCATTCTTAGAAAATTTTCAATTTTTCCAGATTGTTTTTTCATATAAAGATCTTGCATAATTGAATTTAATCCATACCTATAATAACATGTATGTACATAAGTTATAGCGGTAAACGAGTATCTACAAATAATGTCTTCTGAAAGTTCGTTTAAAAAATTTGTTTCATACTTACTCCATTCGATTTTTATAAAACGTTAAGCTCCACCACCTTCTTTTTCATCGAGTTTAATATCCTCGAAAAAGAAAACTTAACGAAAATGAGATATTGCTTTTTTTAATTATAAAAATCTTTTTGCGACCAATTCCCTTGAGCAATTTAGTGCCAATGATTTGACAAATAATTTAAAATCTTTAAATATTCCAAGAGTTGATAAAATTGAAATTTACAAATAATTACACTGACTTAAGTTTCCGAGCTTTTAAAGCTCTGGATGCACATAATGCGTTTGTTTCTAACCATGTTGTTGAAGTGAAATGGGTGTCTAAAAGGGAATATTTCATTGTGATTGGTAAAGTAAGTGTCAATGTTTTGTTTTCAGGCCTGGAGAAAGGGGGGAAAAGGGGCAAGATGTCCCGGGCCCCAGCTGTTTTCAAGGGCCCCGCAAACTCACAAAAAAAAAATGAAATGAAAAATAAAATAAATAAAAAAAATAAGCATTCTTCATTTTTGTGATCTCTCGCTGTTTGTTTTCCACAGGTAGCTCAGTCCACACTTCAACGCTTACAAGTTTGAACATGTCCGAGTCGATCGAACATTTATAAATTGAATGTGTATGCACAAATCGCTGTGTTCGCGTTACTGTGATGTTATTTCATTTTCATAGTTTCATTCGTCTAGATATTTTGTAGAGTTGGAGCGGTGTTGTGTTTACAATTTTTTTGAATAAAATGATCTCATGAATTGGTGGTTATTGAATTAACTAGGTATTGAGAATTTATTGTTTTAAAATGAATCGTCATAAATCTGGTGCGCAGAAAAGGAAAGAAAGGGAAGAAAAGAAAATCAAATCTGAAAAAAACCAAAAAACATTGGATACGCTAAATTTTTTTCGAAGAAGCAGAAAGCAGATGGAGCGGATACAGAAGGTAGTATAAGTCAAATTCCAGATGTACCAGTTAGTGCTAGCCACGAAATTTGTCATTAACAATGGAACTGGAACAACTTAAACAGGTAATAAAAAACTAATGTTTACTTAAATTTAACTCTATATTAACTGTTTTTTTTTTCAGGGTATGTTATCAGTCGGGCTCGCGATTATTAGAAAACCGGATAATATGTGTGTTGTATCTGTCGTGTGGAACCAAGACCAAGAAATGGTTTTGTACCAAGGAGAGACAAACACTGTGGAAATTCCACAGTACGAGAAGACTGTGGCTGTTATGCTTAATAATACGATCACAGATTACATATCTAAATGTAGTGCGGCAATAAGTTTTGGTAAAAGATAACACTGAGGTAGACCCACAACCAGCTCGACGCGCGTCTAGGTCGTGACCATCACAAAACCTGGCAGCCAATCAGAGCGTAGCAGGGTGGTGCCTGCGTGTTATCACGTCTTCAGAATATTGTTATATTATCAAACTTTATTTTATTTCGAACTTTTCGAAAATTAGGGTGTGAAAATGAGAAAATGACCCCTTTAAATTGTAAGTTTGCTAAAAATGAAGTATTTTATGTATTAAAATGGTACACTTCAAGTTCAAAATTGCTGTTTTTTTTTCATTCTAAAAAAAAAATAATAAAAAGTAATAGGGCAGACCTAGGACACCAGGACAATTCATTGAAATATATCCTAAATTATTAATAAAATCGCAATTCTAAAATTTTCATTATAATATACTCCATGGGAAATTGGGATATATTAAGATATACATTTTATGAAAAATATTCTACTCTATAGGAATGTTTTTTCAATGTAAACTTCCTAATTCTAATAATTATTAATATTATTCCAATTCCGAAGGTATAATAGTGTATTATTCAACAAGGAAGATAGTGATTTTTGACGAGTTTTGAGGTAAGCGAGGGTAATAACTCAAACTCATCAAAAATCTCTTATCTCCCATGTTAGTTACGGCATTGGCATTTTTCTTCAACGAAAGAGATAAAACGCTTGTTCCTGTTACAAAGCATACGTTTATTGTTGAGTTGTTTTTTTAATGAATAAGGCCATCTGAAATTCAGAGGTTACCTACGTATGTTTATTAAGGCTGTCCTAGTCAAGGAGTTGTTTTTTTTACTTTCATTTACGTAATGTTTTTGGTTTGTTCTCAATTTATAAGAATAAAAAACGAAAAAAATTGTATATTATTGTATCTATTTC
>FIZR01006317.1:0-18642 GCA_900060175.1 Ferrisia virgata
TTCAAAGACTGAATTTACTAAAAAAAAAAAACTTTCACATACCTCTTATGGCTCTGATCGACATACACTTATTAAGCTGTATCGCACTCTCATCCGACCCGTTTTAGATTACGGATGTCTCATCTACAGTGATGCATCCCCTTCACGACTAGACAAACTCAATACTATCAGAACTGCCACAGGTGCACTCAGGAGCACTCCCATTCCTAGTCTCCTCTGTGAGACATCAGAATGTCCTTTAAACATACGAAGACAATATCTCTCATCCACTTCTTTCCTAAATATAAAAGCCAATCCGAACTTCGATTCAAAACTACATCACTTCATACCAATGAACAATATGTCTAAAAATATTAAATCTTTCCGATTGACCGAATTGGAGCGATTTTGGTCAGTATAGAGCCGAGTAAATAGCCTGGTTTTCATGAGCAATCTGACATGGAAAATAACGCTCAAAATGGGGGGGGGGAACACCCAAAAACTGATATTTTGGGATATGAGAGGCTGAAATTGGACTGAAAAGACGAAACCCTCACAAGGCACATCTAGGTACCATACTAAACGTGGATGCCAAATTTGAACCCCTTACCTCAGTTTTGAAGGGAGATAGGGGAGGAGTAGTTTTTTTTTCAAGATCAAAGAGTGAAGAAACTTTCATATCTTCCCTCCTAATTACATCGTTTTTCATGAAAAAAAAGTAATAGCTTCCTGACGATTTTCTCTCCTTCAAATTATCATTTTCAAATTGGAACACTTTCTTCACCAGGGCAACAAATTTTTACCAAAAACATTTAAAACATGAAAAAAATTGAGAGTACCTAGCATTATGAATAATTTTATTTTTGGGTGAGAGGAAAGTTGAATAAACCTCAATTTTTTGAGTTTTTTGAAGGTAAATATTGCTAAAAAAAAATAATAAATCAAACTAAGAAAATGTAAGCACTGCCCAAACGAAGCCCAAATGAAAGCTTTACAAAATTATAACTTTCCAACTTCAAAACTCGATTGAAAAAATCAAATTTTAATCTATAAACTGCAATAAGTTCAGAGTGTGTGGAGGTAAGGCAAATGGGAGGGGGGGGGGTAAATTTTTTGTTGCAAGTTCTCCCATTAAAGATGACTTCTTGAGCCACTTTGAAAGATTTGCCAATTTAACAACCTTTGAGAGAGGAGGGAGTGATTTTAAAAACATTTTAAATCCCCAAAACTCCTTACCTATGACTTATATGATAAAATATTTTCGATGCAAAAGTTGTAGGAAATTTAGAGCAGAATAAAAAGGTGCTAAACTATATTTGGCAATTTCAAAGGAGATAAGGTACAGAAAACAGCCAAGCAGGGATTTTGGATAGGTTTGGAAAGCCTTCTCCCCTCCCGCCACCTGTGGGTACTATGCCCATCTCTTGTCGATGAGTGCCTCTAGTGTACTATGTAAAGAGCTATTTTCAATTCATTTGAGAAACAATTTTTGCTCCGAATTGTTTCCAATCGAAATCCTAGATTTACTAGACCATCAGAGACACAAACTAAGAAAATTTCCAGAAATTTTCATGCAAAAAAATATACAATATCGGTTACTTTTTCATGTTTACTAGTTAGATTGAGAAGCACTAATTCCGAAAGTTTTTGTTTTGAAAAGAACAGGTATCGGTTGACGCTCTCTTTGGACAAATTTTGAATTTAAATTACGTTAAATTTTTGCAATCTTCAACGCTTCTCGATCTCTTACAACAAGCTGAAAGTTGAGCCGATGTGAGATATTTTTTCAGAGAAAAAAAAGAACACTCGAATCGTACTTGTTTATAGAAACGGAAGCATTTCTACACAATTTTTTCGCTTCCAGTACCCGAAAACGACCTTATTTTGGGAACTCACAGTTCTATCTCCTTTCGATCTAAGGGTATAAAATTTCATGTGGCGAGTTTCCAACGCAAAATAAGCTGTCTTCATTGATCTAATGAAAATTCATTTTTTTTTAAAGTTGCAAAATAAGATGTCCCAAACTTTCGATTTTCTTCCCAAAATGTTATGAAGAAGGGAGGGTATGAAAGAACGCGATGGTGGTAAAAATATGAGATTTTAGAGTATGTTAAAGACCTAATACACAAATAGGCTGCAAAATTCCAAAATTGTAATATTTTGTTATTCAGAAATTTTTAAATTAAAATTATCAAATTTTTGTATTACAGCGTGATTTTTTACCCCTTGACTTATTTTCAAACAGTCATAAAAAATACAAATTTGTTAAAATTTTTACATTTTTCTATCATGAATAATAATAAAAAAAAATGAGCTTTGCAGTTCCAAACTCGTAAAATAATTTTTTTCTCTTCAGCTTACAGGTTCTCTATTTCTACTTCATTTTACGTAGCCAAGCTGAGAAAAAAAATTCCTTATGACTAATACACATTACACGTCTCCCTTATTCGTCGTTACGGTCAACAATAGAAATTCTTTTCGGAATTAATTCACCATACGAGTACGTCGCGTTTATATACTTCAATTAAACGATCATCTTTTCCAACACTGTAACATGGTGTGATTCTGGCAATGACACGTGTACATAAGTATAATAACTTACACACAACAACGTACACATAAGTACCTCTGAGTATCAGCCACCATATCGAAAAACAGATAGATAAGGTACCACACATCTTGCAGACTCATATGTATTTCAGACTCATCTAATGCGACATTTCAAATTATAACTATCTTTTCTGTCTCTTTCGCCATTCTAAATATCTAAGCACGTACTGTAGGTGAGTATAGGTACATAGAAGTATACCTACAGTACCTGCAGACCAAGTACAAACTGTATACCAGCGATGTCGCAATATCGTCTAAATGTTACATATTGCAGTAAAAATTCACATCGCTGCGGGCATTCACGATTGTTAATGAAATCTCGAACACATATTTGGGTTCTACATGAGTACTTCGAAAGGATAGCGAGGAAATCACCTTCTTCTTTCACCCCTCTCCCTCTCTCTCTCACTCTCTTTCTTTTACTCTTTCTTTAGTCTCCTTCATATACTACATTATACCTTCAATACTGATCTAATAAATTACTTCAATGGAAGGTTTCTGCCGAAAGAAATATTCTCATCGGTTACGGCGAATACCGAACACCGATACAATGCAATTTACTCGTCGTCCACAAATTATACACATAGATAAAATTCACGTAATATAGCAAAGAAATGTACTGAACGTCTGTCGTATCGTATCGTATCGTATCGTATCGAAAATATACGTACCACCTACAATGTCGGTATAAATAGTTAACCTATCCGCGCAATTAACGCAATTTTTCGTACAGTAGGGCCCATTCGTGTATCAGAAGTTAGAACCCGTTAACTATCTAACTACCATCATCTGGTGATTGTACACGGGTAATTACCAACAGACCATCATCTTATGTACACCGAAATATAAACTCGTATATCCATCGGTGTAACGTCCTGATGACCCAGTCAACTTGATAGTATTTTTGATTAATCAATTCTACACTGTTGTACGAATAGCTAGTATATTGATAACTCAATTTCAGCAAGCCTCTTTCCAGTCGTATAGGTACAGTTTTCGTTAAATTAGAGTACAGTATGCCCCAAAAATTTTTACCGATGTAGTTTAAAATATTTCACACAGCAATCTAGATTTCGTTTAATAGGTATTGATGCGAATATTCTTCAAATCGATGAAAAAAAAACCATAATTTTTGATAGATATAAAGTGAACGTTGAAAAATTCTTGTTTTACAAAAAGAGAAAGGCTAGTTTATTTGAAAGAAAGGAAGTATCCAACAATTTTTTAAATAGCTAAAAAACTAAATTATTGGAATTTTTTCCAGATAGGTATGTATGGTATAATTTTCGTGCCAAAATTTCTCCAGAATATTAAAAAAAAATCTCACAACGTTGCTTTGCAAAATAAACGAAATCCTGGACTTGTTTCATTTAAGGAATAAGAAAAGGGAGGCTGATTTTTGGATATGATACATAAAATTTGATTCCCTATCGATTGGTGTAAAAAAAACAACTTTTTGTAATTTTTAGCTTTTCAACTATCCCTACCCAAAATTTCGGTATAACTAAATTTTGACCAAGGCCATTCCCACTTATCCTACTGTCTAAATTTAATCGATTTTGCTCAGTATTGAGTCCACGAAACGATTTTAATTTCAAAAAAAAAAAATTAAAAGCGTATAAATATTCGAATTGGCCAAAAATGGCCTCGATTGCTCTCTTAACACTAAAAAACGGATTTTGTTGACACTCCTCTCTTCATCCCCTGTAAACCTGTACGCTGCAATAGCTTGGGTTTTATTGACAATAAGATGTGGAAAATCAGGTAAAAAAAACTGCGTTTAAAAAATTATTTAAACAGTTTAAAATGGATTTAAAAGTATATTATTTTTAGCCTGATTTTTCTGAGACCGTTTTTGGCCATATGAGATATTCCTTCTGTTTATTATTTTTTTTCACTCCAAACGAAAAATCATTTGCTCAGCTCTGTACCGACCAAAATCTGCCAAATTTATATAATAGACTTAAATTGGCCACATATTTCATATTTTTGGGCGAGGATAACCTGGGGGAGGGGACTGAGGGGCGAAATTGGCAAAACTTTATAGTTTTAAATCCGATTAATAGAGAATTAAACTTGTATATCATATCCAAAAATCAATCTCTTACATTAATCAGGAGGCGGAAAAGTGAGAATTTTAGCCATTTTTGACTTAAAAAAAAAAACTGTTCCACACATAATTTCTCACCGAATTGTGGTAAGGGGCTGAAATTTGGAATATGCATTAGTACGGTACTTTGATGTGCCTTGACGGTTCAGACTTTACAGCCCCATTTCATTCCCTCACAGCATTGAAAAAGTTGTTTTTGTTAGGGTTTCCTTCGTTTTGAGTTTGTTCCTCGCATATCTCCCCTCCAAAATGAGCTACGAAGTTCAAATTTTTTATGAGAATAAAGACCATTACAAACATTTTTGGCCACCTCAGATATTTAGTTTCATTTTTTTTCTCCTGAAACTTGAAAAAATATTTCTTCAGCTCGATACAGACCAAAATCAATCAAATTTGGGGGAATAGGTTTCGATTGGCGAGCCATTTGATATTTGGGAACGGGGATGATCTCGTATTGAAATTCAGCCAAATTTGGAGAGGGGAGTACTGGGGGGATAAAATCGAAAAAATTTTACCTTTATAAGCCAATCGATAGAAAATCCAAAATTGTATAACTTATACAAAAATCAGCTTCCTAGATTAGTTAGGAGGGGAGATATGAGCGGTATTTTTCTTTTTGACCTTGAAAAAGGTCTGTTCCTTTCTTATCTTCCTTTCAAATTGAGCTAGGAAGTTGAAATTTAGTATGTAAATTTAGTAGAGATCCTGTATGTGCCGAAGGGGGGGGGGGTCTTGACTTTTCATTCTTATTGCACCACCGCACAGCCTGAAAAATATGATTTTTCTGTCGGTCTTTCTTATTTTTTGAGTTTGTTCCTCTCATAACTCCCCTTCAAATTGAGCTAGGAAGTTGAAATTTCGTATGTAGGGGTCCTAGATGTACTTTTTGGAGATTCCAACTTCTCAGCCTCATTGCATCCGCTTACAGCTCCGAAAATGTAGTTTTTTGGTCGGTTTTTCTCATTTTTCGAGTTTGCTCCAAGTATATCTCTCTTCCAACTTGAATTTAGTATAAAGTTTTAGTAGTTATCCTAAATCTACCTTTTCGGAGTTTCAGATATTTGTTTCAATTTCTACCTGTACCCTTACTACTGTTCAAGAAAAAACATCCCACAGCGCATATTCGCGTATCTCCTTTACTTTACGAAAATTAGGTCATTTTTTTTTTTATTTCCAAAGTCATAGATTCATTTTGAAATATGTGAATATGAGATACGTTTTGTTAAAATCAATTTTAAACACACCCTTTACGGATCGAAAATACAATAAATCATTTTCAATGGTATTTTTAACCCTAAAAATATATTGTATCATTTCAATACTTGAGGCATTTTTTTTTTCGACATTGGTATCGGAAACATTTATCACAAGCAGCTGAGAACCATTGTAAATACGTCACCATCATGTACCGCATAAAGAGTCATCATTATGGGCAAATATTTTTGAAACGTAAGGTATTGCAGAAAGCTTCTGAAGATATACGATTACTGGTATATGTAAGTATTTCATATAACACGTATTTCAATTTAACTACCCGAATCATTTTCGGTTGCCAAACAATACCACAGATAAATTTACCTCATTAATCTAAGCTAACGTACACGTGGGGGGTATTAATCAAACACATACAATGACCAAGAGTCAATTTACAATCAAATAACTCCTATTGATGGGTACAAGCGGCGGACCATCTGTAGTACATACTTTTATACTACATTGTTAAATTGACACACTACTTAATTAGAGTACCAACCATGTGATGTTCACCTAGATTTACTCGGTAAGAAGAAATTTCATAAATTCCATCGAATTAGGAACTTTTCTTTTTCATTTCATTTCATCGCATCTATTCTATTTCTCTGCGAAGCTAAACATACTTACTTTATTACTGACATATCATTCATGAACTTACTCTCGCGCATTCAAATTCCTAACATAAAATTATTATTTCCTTTTGTTTATAATTCGTTCGCGCGCGTATTTTTAAGTTATTATAGGTTGCTTCCCATTAATAAATATTCTGCGCTGGTTACCTTCGTCTTCACCTCCATTCATCGTCACTGCTACTTCATGGGAAGATGAATTCTCACCGTACCTACATCTACTGTACAGTCCCTTTTTTTTCTCTCTCTCTTATTCTTTCATTTATTCTTTTATATTTTCTTTCCTTTCCTTTCCAGTCTACTACACCCTGGTGCTTTTTTTTTCACCATTTTATAAATTCTTCGAAGACGCGACAAGCCCATTCGATTCGGTTCGTTTAGTATACCACGTCAAGGCACCTCGACAGCGCTGCGTTGCCAAACTCACGTTTGTCGATTATAATTTTTTTTCCCCTCAAAAATTAACTCTTAATCATCATATCGGCTAGATACAAGTACTGTTGACCTAAAAAAAGAAAAAAAATACGCAGACGTATTAAATTTTAAACTACCCCCAAGGATATGAAACGTATATAAGTATACGAGATAGTATGCGCTTTATATGTATACATTCTACGTATATATTACAAGCTAACGCCCTAGACCATATTTATCGACTGATTCGTGTGTCTAGATATATAACGATGTATTGTCATGGTATATTTAAATTATTATAATAAATGCTAAACCTCGCACAACAAACGATATATGTGCGAGTTTTTAAGTACGTTAATTTTACTTCAGTTTATCTTGACAAAATTTCGCTGTACGTATACCACTCGCGATATAATAAACCTAGAAAATTGTATAATTGGCTGTTCATGATGGTGATAAGGTACGCAGACGTACGAGTACATACTACATACGTGGCGATATGAATAGATTTATTGTGCATCTGACAAGTATAGACAAACTGCAAACAAGTGATTTCATTTTATATTACTCTCATGCTATAGAGAACCTGTACGCCGTACTACCTACCATAAGTCCTATGTTTGCTTTTAAATTCACACGCGATAGGCAATTTTTAAAATGAATGTCGAAGGTTTTGACGTAATCGTCGATATATGCGAGCAGTATATTTCATACAAATAATATCAAATCGCCATCGTGCTTCGATCAATCGACACGAATACTCATATGATCGAAGATATGTGGGTGAGATTTCTCCTATAAATTAATTACTGGACGTGCGATGATTTAGTTATCGATACACGAAAGTATTTACTATCTGAAAGTGGACGTATATAGGATGTAGAATTGGAAAGATATAGGGTACGATTTGAGCATACGTAATTTTAAGTCAAGGGAAGATAAGGCTGAAGATAAGAACGTCAAAAATTTCAGCTATTAATATGTATTTAAATGGCCATCTGTGCCCGAACAGTTTACACATTGAAAAAAAGAGCTTGATTTTCATGAATTAAGAAGATATTTGAATTGTCCACTCATGGAATAGAA
The DNA here is from genome assembly GCA_900060175.1 of Ferrisia virgata. Classification (NCBI taxonomy): domain Eukaryota; kingdom Metazoa; phylum Arthropoda; class Insecta; order Hemiptera; family Pseudococcidae; genus Ferrisia; species Ferrisia virgata. Next base: position 8,083 of record FIZR01006317.1, read on the forward strand.
AAAAGAAGTGCTGTGCCACGTTTTTCCTGGACCGGTGGCAGGGACACAAGTAAATATTCGACTAAATAGCTGAAATCCCCAAAAGGTACATTTAAGACCTATAGTAAATCTGTTTAGTAAATTTCAACACTCTAAATCAAACTGCTGAAGGGAGTTAGATGAGGAATAAACTCGAAAAATAAGAAAACTTCATCAAAAAACTACATTTTCGTGGCTGTAAAAGGAAGTAAGTCGAAACTTCCAAAAGGCATATCTATGGCCCCAACGAATTCTAAATACCAAATTTCCTAGCTCAATTTGAAGGACAGATAGGGGAGGAACAGCCCTTTTTTAAGGTCAAAAAGGGAAAAAAAACCTTCATCTTCCCTCCTAATTGACCAAGGTAGGGTGATTTTTTCACTTATAACACAACTTTGGATTGCCTATCGATTGCCTTAAGGAGGAACTTTTTTTTACGATTTTAGCTCCTCAAAACATCTTCTCTTAAATTTGAATGTAACTGAATTTTGATTCGAGGTCAACCACACTACAAAATATCAAATCTACCACCAATGTAAACCTATTTTCAAAATTTGATCGATTTTGGTCGATATCGAGGTAAGCAACTGATTTTTAGTTTCGGGACAGAAAAAAAATATCTGACATGACAAAAAATGGTCATAATGGTTTTCAAGATGCATTGCTATTTCAGCATGATTTCCTTAAAATCTTGAAATCAGCTGAATTGTTCCGTTCATGAAATGTACAAAAGCAGCGCTTTTAATCACAGGTTGCTTTTGAAGGGAATAGTAGTCCTAAAGCACATCTAGAACGCCTACTAAAGCTATTTATGTCAAATTTCAACTTCTCGTCCGCAGCTCATTCTGGGGTGAAGATATACGGAGAGGAAAAACTCGAAAAATTACAAAAATTGTACGAAAAATTTTCGACACTACAAGGTGGTGTAATGAAGATAAAAATCAAAACCCCTACTGATTCTACATTTCAAATATCATCTTCCTACTTCAATTTTGAGCGAAGGTATGTGTGAGAAAACCGTGAAGAACAGACGTAATTTAATTCAAAATCCAATCTTTTTGGGAACTGTAAGAATGGTGTGGTAGGGCTGAAAAGTTAAAACCAACAAAGATACATTTAGGTCAGCTATTTAATCTACATACAAAATTTCATTTCGCTAGTTCAGAGGGAAGGGCCAGAAAGACGAAAAAGCCCCCTATCTCGCTCCCTAATTCGCCAAAGATAAGAGGTTGATTTTTGGATATGTTATTTAATTTTTGATTTTTTGTCGATTGGTTCAAAAACAAATAACTTTTACGATTTTTGCGCCTCAACACGCCTTCCTTAAAATTTGGGCATAACTAGATTTTGACCCAAGGTCACCTCCACTCAAAAATATAAAATCCACCGTCAATCCAAGCCTACTACTCAAATTTGATCGATTTTGGTCGGTATTGGACAGAGCAAATGATTTTTAGTCCTCGGGGGAGGGGGAGGGAATTAAAAACAAGTAAAAACGAATAAATATCTAAAATTGGCCAAAAATGGTCTCAATGGTCTTCTAAGACCTCAAAACGGAAATTTTTACCAAAACTAACAACTTTTGGTAAAAATGAATTTTAGTGATCATCCAGCTCTTCACTCAAATTGAAATAAGATTAAATTTTGACCCAAGGCTATCACCACTCATATGTATGTAATTCGCTGCCAATCTAAGCCTACTAGCTGACTTTGAGTGATTATGGTCGGTATTGAACCAAATAAATAATTTTAGTTTTCGGTAACAAAAATACAAAAATGACTCGCCCAAAAACCGCATTTCTGGGGTGCTATGAGTCTGAAAAGTTGAACCCCGACAAAAAGCACATCTATAGCACGTACCAAGTTTACGTACCAAATTTCAACTACCTAGTTCAATTTGGAGGGGATATAGGTCAGGAACTGCTCCATTCTAAGACCAAACAGTGGCAACCCCTCATATCTCCCCTCCTAAGTGACCTAAAAGACTGATTTTTGGTTTTCTTATACAACTTTGGATTGTCTATCGATTGGCGTAAAAAAGAACAATTTTTTCGATTTTAGCCCCTCAGCATCCCTTCTCCTAAATTTGGATACAACCGAATTTTGACCTCAGGTCATCCTCACTCCAGAATAATAAATCTATCGCCAATTACAGACTATTTCTCAAATTTGGCCGATTTTGGTCGGTATCAAGCTGAGAAAATAATTTTTAGTTGGGGGGGGGGAGTATTAAAAAAAAAGAAAGTGAAAATCTGACATGGCCAAAAATAGAGGATTAATAGTCTTTAATAGTGTTTTTTTTTGACAATATAATGTAAGAAATCCAGCTTAATATCGAGCTAAAATAATTTTTCAAAAACACGACTACTCAGTTGTAATAATTGAATTACGATAAATATCAGCATTCCAGAAGATGAAATTTAATGCTTAAAATAAAGCTGTAGAAAAATACGACGAATCACGCGTATAATTATATTAGAAATAAATAATCCATTTAGCAGGTATATTGTTTTAGACGTCATTCAGCTATCACATTTCTCATAACGAAATCGAGTCGATAATTCGCGTTCTGTGAAATCGACAACGATACGAGAAGAATTTTCGAACCATTTGGAAAATATTTTTCAATCCAAAAACTACCAACTCATTACACGGGATGATAAATGATAAACGGTAAGGTCGTTGACTCATACAATCTACACACCTTCCAAGTTCCAACTGCAACACAAACGCGAACCGACTCGTTACCTAAAATGATGCGGGTGTGAAAAATGGTAGCGTAAAACGTAAATTAATAATTCAACGGTGAACGATATTATTTCTATACTAGGTGAACCTACATTGTAAATTCGGATACGGAGCAGTCGTGTGTATTTCGCAATCAACATTACAGGTTGAATGAAATACGAGCAGACCCAGGCCTTTACAATGCACGACTCTACGTTAAATATTATTTTATGTATCATCATCATCAGTGATGCGGAAACACGAGGAAGAAGATGATTATAAAATCATAAAAATCGTACCCACAGAGTTGAAACAGCACGGATTAGAATGACGCCTCTCATTAACGCCGCACGAAAGACGTCAATAATATTTACTCAGATGACACAAAATAATAATTCAAGGTCGTAATGCATTTTTTCACGCAACCTTCGAGAAAATAGACGGTAATTTATATCGAATATAGAGATTCGTATTTCGAACAATACGAAAAATAACTTGGAATGATGAGTTGAATTCTTCGATTTATACATACGTATAAATGGAGAAATCAATTTTTTCTACCAATTTTACGTAGGTATACCTAACGATGGGTATTTTTCACTCAAAAATATACTCATCGAGTTAATTAAACTCGTTTGTTCAATATTATTCATTTAACATATTTCACCGAAGATGTAGGTAATTTACGATTAAGTTTTCTTTCGATTATTGCTACCTAGGCCCTACTAAACGCGATTTTATTAAACGTTGATGATACGATGAGGCGGAATAAAAGACTCATTTTAAAAATAATTTCAAGTGTACGCATCACATAAAACAAGAAGAGAGATCGCAATAATGGCCTATATTTTTGAACGTGAAGTTCGATCAGTATTACGCGTTTACTAACACGATTTGATACGAATCAAGTTTTCGCAATCTGCTTATCAATTTATATCTTCTTTCTTCGTATCGTCGTTCTATTATTCGCCGTTGTTCGTGACCGATCGTTTCGCCATCTACTGATTTATCTAGCCTCTTCGTGCGCGGCAATATTTACGAATTCCGTTACATTATTTTTCACAAACCTCTACTCGAATAACAAAGAACGTGCATAAAAAGAGACGGCGTAAAATGTTCCAGCATCCAATAAAAGATTATTTTTATTTAGTCTTTCTATTCAAGAATAAAATACGTTGATGGACGTGTGATGAAATAGATACGAACGGGTCAATCACTGTTCGGTTACATCTTATTCGGTCATCGTCCAGTTGCCATTTAATATTCGGCAGTGTATGACAGTAAATAATATTTCTTGGAAATTTTGGATAAATAAATAAAATAATTGGCGCAGAGATTTAACGACGATGGTAAAAAATCATCCAGGATGTAGTCGATACAACGATGTTAATCAAAAAATAGCAAAACAATACGAACCTAGAGTTATTCTTTAAATTTCCACTCTTGACGACACATAGGACACAGCTGACGTACCTGTTGCGAATTTAACCATTTCATAATACAGTGCATGTGATAACAATGCGAACACTGACCCCAAACTGCAATATTGAAATATACTTATATGTACCATTACCTAGCATGAATTTTGACTTCATTTTGAATTACACTGTCTTACCTAAAGGACAATCGTCGCCGGGTAATTTACAATCTGGACAACAGTTTTCGAAAGCTAGTCGACATATGCCACATGTATCGTCATTAGCAACCCATCGCCATGTAGCGACACCGGTCCAACCTAAAATTAAAAAAAATATATTAAGAAAATGGTAGGATTTCAACTTAGCTTTCAAAAGATTCTAGTGTTATGTTGTACTATGAACGATAAAGTTTATACCCTTACTTTTGATTTTAACTTTCATTTATGCAAACGATGGATAGTTCGAGTATGATATTAAGATTTACACTCATTTGAATTTTCATCACAGTTAATGTATAATAATTAATGAAAATAATTACGTTAAAAACTGAATAACTTTTTTAAAAAATGAAAAAATTGGGTATCTAAAATATTCAACTTTTTTGACTTAGTACAAACAAACTACCCGTCATTTTTTCTACAAGCTGCCAACATACCTATGGAATACTAAATTTGCTGCTATTCGGGTTACATTATAAAAATATTAACTGTAAAATTTTCTATTTTCAATAAATAAAAAATAAAAAATTTATTTAAAAGATTGGAAGATATTTTTCTCACTCTAAGAATTCCAAAAATCCAATGATAGAATATTCAAAAAATAGTATTTTTCATTCAACACTTTAAGTATTACAAAACTAGCACACGTGAAATTAAGAATAGCGCATTCTACTGTTTCTTTATGGAAATTGATATTATAATTTTTTTTCTACAAAATTAAAAAAAAAATGATATTTATAATTAATATGTTAAATCTTAGTGCTCAATCAATAAAGATTTTATATTTTATTATTTTTGTTAGTGAAATATTCTACTTTGGAATTTACTTCATAAATTATTGTTCTCATCGAAGTTGTTCCATTCAAATATTAATTTACAGTTTATATTATGCATGTATTTTTTGTAATAAAAAATCCAATGTGTTTCTTTTTGTCCATAAAAATTTAATGGAACAACGAGCAAAATTCCAATTCCAAATAAAATGATATTTTACGATACTTTGATGATAACAGCGAGTAAAAACTAAAACGAATCTGAAAATAAAAATGAAACGAGTTCATTTCACCCAGATTTTAGATTATCAATTGAAATTATACATATTGTTTAAACGCTTGAATTTAATCAAAACCATTTAATAATAAAATACTGCTGTGCGAAAAAATTTATAAAAAAATTGTATCGCTGAGTGGAAATTATTTCACTAGTAAAAATTGTTTTTCATTTATCGCAGAGATTATACTATTATAAATTAATTAATTCTTCAGTCATATTCTTGAGAAAAAAAGAACAATTGTACAGGTATCTATTTACTTATCAACTACCTCCATTTAAAGTTTTAAAAATTTAATTAGTCTAAAAAGCATCTCTTCCGGTGAATTCATTAAAACTTCACTAGAATAGATAGTTCTTTCTGACTGTTTACTTACAGAAGTATTTTGCGAAAGCGTTCTTATATATTTCCGAGTTCGCAGATGATTAATTAGAAAATTTCCAAGTTTTCTAAGTAGGTACCTATAAAAAGTAAGAAAATCGACGTAAGATTTTTAAAATTAAAGAAAATTTACTTATTTTATTTCGCAATAAAAATTAACTTATAGCGGTGCTAGCGAATATGATACTTTCTTCGCAAATTACTTTACGAAATTGATCGGTCATCGCCCTTCAAGTTCGATAAAATAGATAAAGTAAGATGGGTTTTCATCCCGTTTAAATTTACGAATTACACACAATGTAATAAATTTCCAACGAAAAATCATTACAACCGCAATACAACAAAACCGAACATATGAAATAGTTCTCAGAAATGGTAGCTATTTCAACGAAGCATACAGTGAACTCAATAATTCGCTGTTTTGCCCTGCCCATCCCCTTGTATCCATAATGCATAACAAATTCCAGCTCAATTCTGGCGATCCGCATTTTATAAAGGTTATTCTCGATATACCTTTCATGTATAAAGAGAGAATTTGAGATTATAATAGGGAAAATTAGGCATTTAGAATTGTAACCACTAATAATTCTCTGCACCATTTGATAAATGAGATATGCGAAACTACGAGTAACAACAACTGATACTTTATGTCTGGTTTGCATGCACGTCATCTGATATTCGGCTTAACGAACTTTCACTAACAAACTCCATTTTGAATAACAAACATTTCAAAGTTATAATTTCCACAATTTTCATACAACCATATCTTACTTAGAATTTATCTAAGCTTTTAATTGATTAATTAAATCACATGCGATATTTTGAAAGACATGGAAATTTAATACCTTACATGTTTTTGTATTTACTTATACGTATGTACCTTCTTGTTTCTGAGCACAAGACATTAAAAAATTATGTTTATTTGTTTTCCCTACAAAAGTTGATAAGTTTAAGTATGTACAAGCAAAGGAACTACACATGTTTGCACGTAGGTTTAATTTTACTTTCAGTCCAATTAACGTACATTAGCATTGTGAAAATAGGCAGGAAATCAAACCAAAAAATATTCCTATCTGATATAAGTACTTAAATAATCAAAGTACCTTTTTTATCTACAAAAAAAAATAATAATTAGAGTTCCTACCTAGGATTAAAATCATGCAATATTGTAATTTCGTTTGTAGGTACTGTAAGTTAAGTACATATTTTTCGTACCAATATTTTTAAAACAACGAGGAAAAATTCACACGTTTTTAATTTGCTTTTTTACATAATTCAGTTAGTAATTTTATTTTCACATCTGCAAGATATTAAAAGAAAATTTTAAAAACTTGTAAAATATTTTATTTGCGCTTTATTTTATGCAGGAAAAGTTTGGATTTGCAAAACTTTTTATAATGTACGTTAATTATTATATACGTAAATGTTTTCCTTCAACAACTTCAGCGCATTACAAGTAAGTAAGTAGGATGTGGTATTTAATAAAATATTCTCTAACGAGCATTTCAATTAACAAATCAACTTTCGACGGATTGGCTAGTTTCGGCAGGCAACAATCTGAGTTTTGAATACTCGCCAAACAATTGAAAAACTTTAACCCGAGGCACTATCAATGTATCAGTTATTAATGAAATATTGAGTAATAGCCATTCAAATTAAAAAAACTACAATTTAGCTTCCGCGACAAGCTTTATTATTATAATTTTTATTTTCGATTAAGCATATTATTTGGAACAAATGAATATGTTCGAGTCTGAAGTCCTAAGATGAAACCTCTCAAATTGTGTTGAAATTCTAAATCGACTCGTGAGTTTTTTCCGGTATTCGGAAATTCGCGAATCGAACAACACATGTTGAACATATTTGAACAACTGAATAAGTAGAAAGGGAAAACGAAAAAAAAAAAAAAAAAAAAACACACATTGCAAAATATGTAAATGCGGCCATTCAACTAATTTGAGCTCACTATCGGAGCGGAGGCAAAATCGATTGAAAGAAAATTTTATTCATTCTTTTCCTCTTCTCACTACTCTTTTGTGTTTATTTACTTATGTACTTATTGCTTTATTCATTATACTTACTTCTCATTCCCATTTCTTATATTACTGTACATATTTTTCTCGATGTAGAATTTAATCAGAAAGCGCGTTTATTTTGAATAAATTTCGTGAACCTCCCCACATGTTTTTTGTCAGTACAGAAAAGATGGAATTTCCGTGCGCGGAATTAAGTGATTTAAAAAAAATGTTTATTTTCTTTTAATATCAAAAACAGGCTTAGGAGAAAAAAAACTTTTCCATCTGTCTTTAAAACACACAACATTTTTTTTTTTCAAAAATTTAAATACACAAACAACTTTAGTATACCACAAAGTTTTTTATATACTTCTACTTTTTCATTTTGAAACTGATCCAAGTTTATACGTTAGCATTATGGTACCTATTTCGGAAAAATTACATTTTTGGATATAATTTGAAAATCGAGAAATATTTCACAGAAAAATTAATTTTAACAGAAGAATAGGTAAGGATAGCGACACAGCTGTAGTAGTGCATAGCCATTTTTTATTGAATTCATCCCAAGCTGAAGCTGAGAATATAATATTTGAACAGATTAAGCATTTGGCCTATAAAATAAGAAATTTATTTCAACTTCACTATAGTCCTGAACAAGCTACATTTTACTATCTGATAGTTTAGTTTGGTACTTTCAAAGACGTATTTTCGGTTCTTCCAATCGAAAGCACTGAAAATCTATGTGTACTTTTTGATCTCAATGTTTCCAAAAAGTTGGAGAGCCGAAGACGTTTCTCACAAAAGACAATTGACCAACAGGCATAAGAGACGTCACACAAGTGCCGGAGAAATATCTTGAAGATGAAAGATGTCTCTGAATTGGAAAGATCACTCCCTAATGGCAGAGTCGTTTAATAAACGCCAGAAACATCTCGCATATTGCGTTGATGACTTCCAAATGTCTACAAGCGCCAGAAGCGTTTCTGAAATGTTGGATATTTATCTCAAATGCTGAAAACATCTCATTGATACCGAAAAAGCTTCTTAAAGCCTTTACGGAGGACTCTGAAGTATCGGGGATACCTCGAAGACATCTTTCAAAGCCTAGAGATGACTCTTGTGTCAGAGACATATCATCAGCTTCAGGGACATATCTTATAATCTACGGATGATTTTCATAGCCTAGGGATGACTTTCAAGTTATGGAGTAATCTCCCCTGCGCTGAAGATATCTCTTGAGTGTCCGTCACATCTCATCGGGGCCATATACATATCTCATTGTTTAGAGAGGAATTTAAAGCGTAGGATATCTTTCATAGTTTACAGACAACTTTCATTGCTTGGGAACAGAGTGATCTTTAGACTATGGAAGTGTCTTTACTTCTAGAGAAAACTTTCATTGTCTAAAGATGACTCACATAGCCAATAGATGTCTTTCAAGTGTTACATATGTCTCATCAGCACCAAAGTTGTATTTCATCGTTTATATATGTCTCTCATAGCCTAGAGACAACGCCCAATTTTCGGGACTGAATAACTAATTTTAGATGAGCGGGTTCCCCAGCCTAGAAACAGCTCCTGTGGTTTAGCGATGACTATCAAGTTTCAGAGACATCTTTCTAGCGACAGACGATTCTCACAGTACAAGGGCTGCTTACTGCAGCTATTCAGTCAAATTATTAAGTAAAATATAATTAAAATTAAATTACTTTCCAGCGTCAGAAATATCTTCCCCGCACTGGAGATATATTTCATAACTTACAGATGTCTCTCAAGTGTCTGTTACGTCTTTGCATAAAGACAAACTCTTCGGTTTTGAAGATATCACACTCACAGTAGCATCAGACACAGAAATGAACTTTCATAGACTGGAGAAAACTTTAAATGTTAGCGGCATTTTATCAGAGTTGGACACATCTCTCATCACTTAAGGAGTCTACTCGCATAGTTTAGGGACAACTCCGTCTATCATAGCAGAGAGACGTCAGTCTCAACATAAAGGGGAGTCCGAAATACTAAGAAAGTCTTTCTAGTTTAGCAGTCATCTCTCATAGCAGAAAGTCGACTCCCAAAAGCTGGAGACGTTGCACTGGTCAGGTGTCAAAGACGTTTCATAAGCGTGAAAGTTGTCTTTCACTAACAAAATACGATTCTGAAGTGTCAGAGACGTCTCTCATATTGGAGAGAAGATTTCCAAATGTCGGACACGTATCAACTGTTTCAATTTAAAATTAAAACTAAGGGATTCTCCCCCATGATGAGCGCTTAGAGCCATGGGTGGAGATGGGTTCAAATTTTTGTGGCAACCTAAGTTTTCCACTATCATTGATGTACTTAGTATGACTCAAGCGAAGTGAGGGCAAAAATTTGCCAAATACAAAGTTCGAAAGGTCCAAAAATGACATTTTCACTGTTTTCAGTCGTACAAATTATCACATACTATATTAAATTTTCTTGACAATATGAAAACGGGGGCTTAAGCCCGCTCATGCCTTTATCTTCTCATATGCTCAGCGCCTTGACCCTTCTCCACCAAACTTCTAGATTGCACCTACAGTCCGGATTTCCAATTCTACGATTTTTGAGAATTTTTTCAATTTGTTTATTTATTCCATTATGTTGCCTCAACTAAAAACCGGTGAGAATATTACCAAGCCATTTTTTTTTTTTTTTTTGCAGTCAGTTCAATTGAGCATTAGGGCTTTTTTCTATTTCAGCTTTCAAATATTTTC
>FIZR01006320.1:0-52287 GCA_900060175.1 Ferrisia virgata
TACGTGGAGAGAATTTTTTTGAGGTGTCTACCAACCAGTTTTTCAGGGTACCAAGTGAAAAAAAAATATTCGTTTTTTTTGACCCACCCTAATGATTCTGCAATTATGTTCCTCGAGCAAAATTTTAGTGACGTAATCTAATATAAAATTTCACGCTGAACAACTTTAATCCTATTCATTCTTAGCGTATTAATCATTGTTTCTGAGAAAAAAGCATTTTTGAGAATTTTTTGAGTTTTTGTAAACGATCCAAATCTCGAATAAAAATTGAAAAAAATTGAAAAAAATGATGCTACGTAAACTTCAGTAAAAATCCACTTTATAAACTTCCCTTATGGTCCGCAGTTACAACAATTCAAAGTTTCATTTTTTCTATTCCCCTCCCCCCGCGGGGGGGAGTGGAAAATTTTGGAAAAATTCATGTGCCCATCGTGCCTCTAAACATTTGGATTAAAATCACGATTTTCCTTCAAATACGCGCGAATACACAATTCCCCCCCCCCTCAAACCGTTTCTTCGACATTCTGAGCGACAGGAGAGAAGAGGAGGGAGTGGGGGGAGATTTTTTTAAGCACTAAAATTTTTTCAGAGATACCCGATGGTACTCTGTGGAAATTTTGAAAATCTGAGATTAAGGGCATTTCGCTTATTCTTATCAGGGAAATACCCTTTGAAATTTTATAGCTACCGACTAGAAAATATTTACAACGTACAACGAGAGGTAAATTTTATATACTTATCTCGGTGGTTTCACAGCAGAAAGCTAAATTAGAAAGAGAAATTACCAGTATTAATCAGTTTCACCTTTTGTTCTTCATTAAGGTTAATTTTGGCTAATTTTTTTTTTCTTAATTGCTTCCTCATCTCCCTAGCTCGCGGTTATTTATTCGCAACGTACTACCATAATTTTAATACCGCAAAAATATTGACTTTTGTCACTGAAAAATTTATCAGCTACGGCTTTGTATAAAAAGCATTATTAATTATACGGCCGACCGTAAAATATTAACCTTAGCTATTTTTGAGCCACATAATATACCTACACTAGGTGCTTTTCTGGTTGTTTAATAAACCATCGTGTTATACTCGTATAGACCATGCACCTGCTCCAAAAAAGTATAATTTTACCCAGTACCCTTGAAAATTATTCAAAATTAGGACTACTTTACCTATAGGTAAACCTAACCAAACATAACTTAACCTATACCAAAATACGGTATTAATATTTAGAAGGAGGACGACAAAAAAAAAAAAAATAGCAACGTATACACTGATGAGCATGCATACCTACTACAATAATCGATCATAATTTATCGATAAAATTACCTCGAACATCATTATCATAATTTCTATACCTAACTTAGCTTTATACGCGAAGTAGTTTGAATTTAGGTAGGCGTAATTTTAAAAATACTTATATAATGTACTTTTTACCAGTAATATATATTTGGTAATTATTTAAAATATATAAGTCGTCGATAAACAGCGAATGCGCTTAGCTGCTAGAAAATATGCTTGTACGCTTTACACTGTTAGTGAGCCTATGCATTATCCTTGTGACCCTGTGTAATTTCCTATTTTCCACAACAAATTGTATATAAAATTTGAAGTGAGGAGAAAAATAAAAAAAAACAGCTGCAGTGTTTCTCAATTAAGTACACGACGACAACGACGAAACCGTAACGTGTGCGGTAAACATCGACGTATATTAGAAAAGAAAAATTTACCAAGTACAACGAATAAGTAAGCTAAACACTCGACTCGACGTAAAAATTCGCAACGTAAAATGAATTTTGCTACCGAAACGCAGCGCAGCTTCAGCGTTCTACAAATAGTATATAAAGGACATGTTCGAGAAATGGGGTTAATGAGGTTTACTCTCCTTGGGGAAATGTTTTGAAGAAAATAAAAATTCTCCTTTTTACTCTAATTTACTCGGGAAAATGTTACTTGTAATTATTTCTGAACGAAAAACTATCGTCTATGAAACACAGCTTTTTACTTCTGTCTTGTTCATTTCGAAATAAACTTGTGTGTGCGGGAAAAAATACATATATAATTATACGCCTGTAGATATTTGGGAAACACTGATGCTCGAAGTAGAAATTTTCACCTACAAGATCGTAAATTTCAAGCCTAAAACGAATCGAGTAATAAATGAGGGGAAAAAGTGAAAAATAAAACACATTTGAAAACATAATTTCTATAAGCTGCATGATGATTAAAAGCTTTTATAAAAGTATTCGATGTAACGGTAATCAGCGTTTATAAAGTACATTTATAATATTTAACTATACGTAAACGTCCGTTGAACCTGAATAAAATCTGCTAATGGGATTATTTTTCTTTTTCTTGCAATCGATGTTAAAAATAATTTTTGATGTTGATTTATGTTTCTCGTCATCTCAATTACAAACAAAATAATTCGATCGTATAACACGAGAATAAAAAGAACGAAAGAAAAATAATCCTCGTAATATTCAGTATTCATTTCAGTATTCATTTCATTTAGGAACGAAAAAATTGCAACGATTAAAAAAATTTTCCATAAATACTTCTTCCCATTTCTGAGCGAATTTTTTAACAAAAGTTTCCAAACAAATGAAATAACCCACGGTAAATCGTTTTTGGATATTCATAATTTTTTTTTTTTTTTAATTCAAAAAACTTTTACTCGCTTTGACGATGACTAGAGTGAATCGTTTTTCGAAAATTTTGGAAAATCGACAACATCTAATGCCCAATGATTGCTAAGTAACTTCAAATTAACGTAGTAAAAATTTTAGCCACTCGAGTTCAAATAAATTTTCAAAAAATTTTGTTACAAATTGGTTTAATGTTGTTATTTTTACTCAAAATAATCAACAACGATGAATTTTCATCTCTACCATTGGTGTTGGGGGAGGGGAACTAGAATAACGTCATTTCTTGCATTTTTTAAAACACGACCTTTTTTGGCCATGTCAGATAGTTATTTTTATTTTTAAATTTTTTAACCCTCCCCCTCTCCCCTCGTATTAAAAAAAATGTTTTTTTTTCAGCTCGATACCGAACAAAATCGATCAAATTTGGGGACTATGCTTCGACTGGTGAGCCATTTGATACTCTGGAGTGTGGATAACCTTGGGTCAAAATTCCGTTGTGCCCGAATTTGGGGAGGGCAATGCTGAGGGGCCAAAACCGCAAAAATCATTCCCTTTTTGATCCAATCCATAGAAAATTCGAAGTTATACAACATATCCAAAAATCAGCCTGCTGGATCAATTAGAAGAGGAGATGTCAGCGTTTTTCCCCTTTTCGACTTTGAAAAAAGATTGTTCCTCCCTATCTCCCCTTTCGTAAAATTGAGCTGGGAAGTTTAAATTTGGTACGTAGACTTAGTAAGGGCCATAGATGTGCCTCTTGTAGGTTTCAACTTTTCAGACTTATTACGCATTCTTGCATCTCAGAAATGTGGTTTTTTAGGTGGGTTTACTTATGTTTTGAGCTTGATCGTCGTAAAAGCCCCCCCCCTCCATTGAGTTAAGAAGTTGAAGTTTGATGTGTAGATCCTAGATGTTCTTTTTGGTAACGTCAACATTTTAGCCACATAGGAACCCACCCCCCTCCACCCTTTAAACTGATTTTTTTTCATTTTTAACTATCTTCACTGAAAAAAAATATGTTGTTTCCCTTTTATTATTAAAAAAAAAAAAAAAAATCAGAACTGAAAATCGCCGTATGATGATTTCCGTGCACCAAAAGCACTGTACTACATTCATTTCAAAATCAAATTATTTTAAACTAATTTAAAATGTGTGAAAAATATTTTTTTCTGGTCTCACTCAAAGAAGGGGTAAAGATGAAAAATTATTACTGTTGATTATTTTGATTGAAAATAACCAGGCATATTAAACCAATTTTTGATAAAAAAAAATTTCCGTAATTTTTGAACATTTTTTTAGTATTTTTTTTTTTAACTTTGATCTCTCATTGGGAAGAGTAGGAAGAGTAAATTTCAACTTTGAGAGGTAAAGTTTTCACCGCGTCAGATTGAAGCCATTTCGCAACTGTTGAACGAACATTAGCCGTCGTTAATTTTCCAAAATTTGCAAAAAGCAATCCACCCAAGTAATAGCCTGACAGTAAACAGCACAAATTTGGTCATTAGACTGAGCTTGGTATGAAAGTGGAGAAAGAAGTAACCAAGGAAACAGTTTTAAATTAAAATTTACACAGGTGTTGAAGAAGGCTGAGAATGGTAAAAAGTGTGAAAAGTTGTAAACTACGCAATCATATCCAAACATAAGCAGTATTTGCACGGATCAATTCAATTAACCCAGGACACTGAAATTTTATACGAAAATTTAGAAGGTATTCTGAAGTTGAAACATGTTCGGTGGAAATTTCACCATAAAACGAAGTCATCAGATGATAAATGGATGAAAAAAAAAAACAACGACACAAGAACCACGAGGAAAAGGAGAAATGTGATTGTTTTGAAAAAAACTACGCTCCCCCACTGGCAATTTTTCCACCTAAAAAGTAGAGAAGCCTCAGTGTTATTTCCCGCTCCTCCACCATTTAAATTTTGCAATCCTCTTTATCAATCATCTTAAACGGCAAAGAAATGAAAACTAACTCCATAAATTTTTTACGAAACTACCGCAGCTAAATAAATCAAAAGGTAAACCTAATCAACGAACAGAAATCATCGCTGCGTACATTTTTTCGTTCCTAAACAAAAATCTGCCAAACTTGGATTTCTCAATCGTTTAATCACAAAAACTTACGAAAACCGAACAATCGAATTGACCAACACTAATTTCATTTTTGTTATTCAGGAGAGTGGCTGTTATTCGAGGACAATGCGTTTCTCAACAAGGTCTTCCAATCATGGGAATACGAGTTTCCCTTTATCGCGATAATAAATATGGCTTTACGTTAACGCGTCACGATGGCAGGTTTGTGAAAATTGTGTACCTAAATAAGTATTTCGAGCTTCTTTTTTAAATGTAAGTATTTTTTTTTTTTTGGGTCCTGAAGAACCCATGTACCTAGACTTTACGTTAGCTAATTACACTAACCGTGTAATTTCATCATGGTAACCTTATCGCTGCAAAAATAAAAGTAAAGCTGGAGAACATGTGATTAATATACTATTTTTGGTATAGGCCTAAATTACATTTTCTTTATCACACGACGAGAAGCGTGCGTATGTGCGGGTTTTCTTTTCTTGTACATTATGTCAAATTACGTGACATGCAGTATAATTAAATAAAGCGATCCGACTTAATCCGCCCGGATTACACAACAAAACAAGATAAAACGGAAAAACTAACTGAAGCTTATGAATGACCATATAAGGCCTAGTCAAAATTTTAATGTCGGCATGGTTTCTAGATAATTTATTTAAACGGATTATGAAATATTTTGGGGAGATATAATTACTTATTTTTCATCGAATTCGCTTACACATATATATGTATATAAGAACCATATACCTATATATATAGTACTATTCTTTAAATCGTGATTCCAACATGGTGTGATATATGTAGTATTACAGTCCCGAAATAACGTATAGATTATGCTATAATCCGAATAATCCTTTAGGTTTGATTATATGGTGAACGGAGGCGAAATCGTTACTTTGCAATTTCAAAGGACACCTTTCAAACTGAAAATCATTACGGTATCGGTGCCTTGGAATCAAATGATAGTTATATCTCCTATTATAATGGAATTAAAGGATGAAAATCCGTTCAAAATTCAAGTATTTTCAACCCCACCAGGTAAGATACATGAATCTGTCATCTACATTCGAGCAGATACGAAATTCAATCGTATTTCAAAACTACGATTTTATTTTGGTATTTTTTTTTTCCTTTTTCTCTTCTAGAAATACTTAAATTTCCTGCACTAGAACAAGGGGTAGAATTATGCGTTGATCACAACGAAAGTAGTCTTAATCCTCATGTATTATCAACATGGGTACCAGAAAAAATAGGAGGGCCAACAACCAAACGATTAATTTACTTAGAATCACAAGTAATCATTATTTTTCGATCAAGTATAATTTTTATTTGCAAAAAAAATTCTCGTGAATTAAAAACGATGAAAATTATTTAGGTACTGCAAGATCCGATCAGAATACCAGGATCAAATATCTATTTACTTTATCGTAACAGTCTATCAGCCGGATATTTGTCATATTTATTGATACAATTGACCGGATCGTCAGTTCCTTCAACTTTAATGAGGATATATGTCCACGTAGAAGTAGAGGGATGTATTTTCACCAAAGAACTCGAACCTGATCCGAATTTAACTTACACATATACTTGGGACAAACGTAATATTTATAAACAAAAGGTAATTTGTAAATGCTACGAATGTGAATTCAAATAATTCATCGTTCTCAATCGATGGTGCTGTAATTACGAACGACAAGTCTTTCACATTCGAACTGTTCTTATTTCGTTAACAGGTGTACGGTATTACTCATGCCAAAGTATCGATCGGTTACCATTACACCAACTGCCCTAAAATAATGTGGGAAATACACGCAGCTACGATGAAAGGATTTGAAGTCGATACATCTGATATCGGAGGTTGGAGCTTAGACGTTCACCATCACTATAACTTCCACGAAGGTAAACATTCAACACAAAAATAAGATACAGTTTACTCGAGCAGCCGAAAACTAATTAAAAAATTGTACGATTTGTAGGAATTCTACAAAAAGGCGATGGTACCAGTTTATACATGAAATACGAATACCCAAGAACGATGAGGGTAACAATGGGCACCGGTCTTCAGAGACCATTGGTGTGTAAAGATTGCGATGGATTGGCTAATGAAGCAAGATTACTTATGCCTATAGCTCTCGCTAGCGGATCAGATGGAAGTATATATATTGGTGATTTTAACCTGATTCGTAAATTAACACCAGATGGACATATTTACACAGTGCTACAATTAAGGTAAATATGAATAAATATCGAAAAATCTATCGCGATCAGATTCTAACAAGAACAAGTATGTATCTACGATTAACTGTTTATCATTATTCCACAGTGCCACTCAAGTTTCCTATCAGTATTACTTATGCTTATCACCCACCGATGGTAATTTATACATTTCCGATCCTGAACAACATAAAATCCTGAGAGTATTAAATCTTAATACAATAAACGATCCTACAATCAATTCCGAAGTTGTTGCTGGATCTGGAGAGAGGTGTGTCCCTGGCGATACTAACAATTGCGGAGATAATGGACCAGCATTAGAAGCCAAATTATCTCATCCTAAAGGTACGTAGATGATAGGTTGATGAACACTACTTTCAAGGGAAAAAATAATAATAATATTTAAACTGACGACTTTTTTTCATAGGTATCGCAGTAGGAACGGACAAGACGCTTTATTTCGCCGACGGCACCAATATTAGATGCGTTGATACAAATGGTATAATTCGAACATTAGTCGGACATCATGAACATAATACCTTATGGCAGCCATTACCATGCACTGGAGCTATACCAGCAAATCAGGTAAGGTATCTTCCAACAAACTAGGATTTTATTTTAACGTAGGAGTGGTTCTTACATAAAATTTTGATTTAGGTACAACTTCAATGGCCTAGCGGATTAGCAATTAGTCCACTCGATGGAAGTTTACATTTTATTGACGATAGAACTGTGCTGAAATTAACGGCTGATAGGAAAATCCAAGTAGTAGCTGGCGTTCCATTACACTGTCGTTCGTCTTATAAATCTGATAAGATTACGGTAGGATATATTTCATAAAGATATTCACATTTCGGAGTTGACGAGATTGGTTTATTCATTAATTTGTGATTTTTGAATTTCAGGGAAGGTCTCAAAAAAGTAAAGCTCGACAAACTCCTCTAGGCACAGTACTATCTATAGCATTCAGTCCATTTGGAGAACTCTATATCGCCGAAAGTGATGCGCACAAAGTCAGTTATATAAGAGTGATCGATTTTGACGGTTTTATATCTGATTTTGCCGGATCTGATAATGAACAAGGGGCTATGACGTAGGTTTAATAACAGTACCATTTTTGTTACGTTCAAGCAGCGGGTTGTTAATTTGAAATCTTTTTTTGTAGAAATAATTGTGATTGCGCCATCAATAATTCAAGTTGCCAATGTGTGAATACATCTCGAGAGCATTTACTATCAACAACAGCAAAATTCAGTATGATTTCTGCAATTATTTGCACTCCTGATGGTGTGCTGCATATTGCTGATCAAGTAAATCAACGCTTTATTGAATTTTTCAATGTTCTAATCAATTCTCGATCAGAAAAAAAGTGCAGAAATCTATAAATAAAAAACTATCGTAAAACCTGAAAGAGTTTAGCCACATGGCTGGTTAACGCTATCGCCATCTACATGTAAAATACATAAATAACCACGTTGAACCTGCCGTGCAAAATTTTGTACCTGCACTATCTTCCAATTCTGTGCATTACCGAAAAATTCCAGGTATTTCTCCAATCTGCGCATGTCTCTTTAAACTCCAGTAAAAACAGACGACAGAAGAAATTATAGATATTTCACCACTATAAACGTTGGAACCACAAAATGCCCATTTGCAGCTCCCAAGAGAAAGGGGAACCCGTGAATAGTTACTCGCGGTTTATCCTGTAGAAGCGCTGATTACCGTGTCCCAGCCATAATGACAACTCCCAGATTTTTCTGCAGCCAAATGTTGCGATCAACCACTCACCAGATAACATTGTTTCGAAATGAACCTTTAAAATTATTTTAAAAATTCCAAGTTTTGTTGGGGCCCAAACCCTGAACCCTAATAAGATCACACAGGCACGTTACCAATTGAGCTAGGAGGATTGTTATCGGGGTGGTACAACTTGATACATACAAAACGTATTCCGTTGATTACAAATCCAAGAAGAAATCAAATTGATTTGCACTCTTCATAAGCATAGCTAAATATATCCACATTCCTGGACACCAAAAAATATATCAATTCAGCACTTTTTTTACGAGTGGTGGATCAAACAAAACTGCGAAACAAACTTGCCAGCCATATTTGGCTACAGTTGAGCCCTCTTGGTACCAAATATTATTTAGAACTTTGGAGTTGAGTTCGGAACAACTCTTTCCTTAGACTATATGACTTTGCGACAACGCATACAAAACTCCAAGATTTCGATCAATCAAAATGCAGAAATTTCTGGTGTTTCTGCACGATTTAATGAACAGCGCTCCTAACAACTATAGTTATGAACAACTTGGTATTCATCTTGTCATAGTTTTGTAGGTTATTTATAGGTAACCAACAGTTTTTTTTGTAGGTTCCTGCACTTTTTTTAGAGATCGGGTTAGAAGTTAATTAATACTAAATGTTTCTTCAAAATTATAGGGCAGTCTGCACGTACTATCACTTCAACATTATTTACCAGTTCACGACCTGAATGGAGAATATCAAATACCATTCCCTGGTACCAACGAGTTGTACATCTTCAATAGATATGGCCAACACATTTCTACAAAAGATTTACAGACCGGGAAATTATACTACAATTTTGTCTATTCAAAAAATACTAGCTTTGGAAAGTTAGCATCCGTATCAGATGATTCGGGAAATAAAGTGTTTTTCATAAGAGAATACAGCAATGTGGTAAGTTAACGTATCAACATTTACCTATCTTCTAATGAGTTGAATAAATTATTCAAGTTAATAATAAACTTAGGTGAGCTCGATTGAAAATTCGCAAGATTATAAAGCAGATCTTACAATTTCTGGATCTGGGTTATTAGTGAAATTTTCAGAAAAAGGAAAATCTGATATTAGTTTATCCTATGATAGCAATACTGGTCTACTTACCAGCCATACAGGAGGCGATAATGTAATCAAGGTGAATTTTAAACATTATTTATATATTTAATAAAAGAACGAAAAACATTTCAACCAATTGTTTTGACATGTAGGGTGGTTCATTGTTCCTATTCAATTATAATACACTTGGAAGACTGTCCAGTGCTATTCTTCCAACCGGTGAAGTATTAGATTTATCATCGACCATATCAGTGAATAATGATCACTTGGAATTAGGAATTACAACTCCATTACACTCCAGAGAATTCGATGATAAACAGAATCGTAAACCATTTAGTTTGGATGTTCGTACCAGTAACAACGATTACAAAAAATACACACTGACTAGAGGTACACTTAATCTTCAATACCTAATCTTGATTATTATTGTTGGATCATTTTTCATGACTTGTATATATTAATAAATCTCTAGGTTCATCGTCAAACAATATTGTAAGCTATAGCAATGGTTCTTTTCTGTTCAATTCGGGATGGAATGAGAATATCCGATGTTTGGCAGAAGAAAAACATCCCTTACTTCAACTATCACTACCAACTGAGGCTGAAATGTTACCTTTATTAAATCATTTCACAGCGAATAGAGGTTCATTGACAAACATCATGTCATGGGATTACGAGCTAGTCGGTGACGCAGCATCAAATCAGCCAGTTTTAAGGAAAAAGCTCTTGGTGAGATCATAATGTCAAAGTTCACATTCTGAATCGAAAATGCCTGACATTACTTAATCAAAATTTAATTTTCAATACAGGTAAACAATTTCACAGCACTGATAATTGATTACGATCCTAAAGATAAAACTGAATTTATTTACGGAAGTAGACAAACCTTGATGAAAATAAAATACAATCACGTTGCTTTACCGACTTTGTTGAAAGTTGGAACAAAACATTTCATAAACGTATCATACGATAGGTAATGAAAAAAATCTTGCTGTAAAGCTGATTTGAAAACAGAAAAATTTTTAAAACATAATTATCTTTCATTTTTCTCACAGATACAATAGAATCGATGGCTGGTCGTGGAATCAAATTTCCGAAGAGTATAAATATAACAGACAAGGTTTAGTTGAAGAAATAAAATCCCGAGGCAGTGTCACTAAATATTCTTATAACGAATGGAATAAAGTAAAATTGCTACTTCCTTCATTTTAATTATATTATTTTGGGTATATAAGGGATAATAATGTTAACATTCATTTCACTACAGATAACCCAGATAGAATTACCTAGTGGTCGTAAATTCAAATACGTATACGATGATTATGGAGGATTACACTATGCAGAGTTACCATCCGGTTCTACGCATACATTTTGCGCATTGACATCATTAGGATTCATTAGATACGTATATTTGGCACCAGGTGCATTAAAACCTTACATCCAACATTACAGCTACACGGGTGCATTACTACAAGAGATAAATCCATCTGATGGTACGAGAATATTGTACAGATATCGTCAAACAGGACAGCTTTCAGAGGTAAACGTCCATACAAATACTTTAAATTACTAGTTTTTTGAAGTATTTACTTCCGCCTAATACAATAAATCTTTTTATGCAGGTGATATACGGAGATGGCATAATAAAAATAAAATATTCATCCAGTACTGGATTACCATTAATGATTGATCTCAATGATCGAGATTTTGAATATCGTTGGGAACTTCAGTATAATAATGGCTTACTATTGGAAGAACGAGTCGATTTCTCTCCTAAGACTGGACTCAGCAATGCAAAATTTTCATTTGATTACGATTCTAACTTTAGACTCACTTCTATCAGTGGTAGGATCGGTGGTCAAAGTATATCAGACTTCAAATGTGACTACAGCCAGGAAACTGGCAAGAAAATCAATTTTGGACAATTTAAGGTACCTACATACTCGAATGAATATTCCACAAGGATAACAATTATTGATTATAGCTAAATAATATTTCGTCATTACCTAGGTGTCGTGGACTCATGAAAATTCTACCTCATATACTGATGGCACGGCAACATTTACTATACATTACAATAATTATTTCCAATTATCGAGTATTTTGTTGGTCATTCACAGCATGGAAGTATTTAGAATGGAGTTCAGCTACGATTTAAATAGGTAAATAATTCTACAGAAGAAGACTTCTTTTTTGGACTCGTGTCATTGATACTGATCATTTAAATCAATGAAATTTCAGTCGAATAGTAAGCACTCAGTCTTTCACCCAAAATGTTGGAGTCAATTCTTTAACAACAAGTAAAAACTATACATGGGATATCGATGGTCAATTATTATCAGTAGACGCTCAAGAATCTTGGCAATTCAAATACGATCAAGATGGAAATATGCTCTCACTAACTTACCGGTACATAAATTCATACCTTTATAAAGAATAATACCAGTCAGGAAGCAATTTATAATAATTTACATTTATATTTACAGAGGAAAAGAGATTAAAATGGTGAATAGCGTTTTAAATAGAGTGGAAAAATTCGGCGAGGGAATATACAAATACAACAATCGAGGTTTTGTAGTACAGAATGCCAGAGAAGAAAAATTCCAGTACAATACTAGAGGATCATTGGTAATTATTTACTATCCATGTGCTTGAAAATTTTTACAATGAAATGATTAAATGAGTGAACTTTTGAGCAATACATAAATTTATTTTCTTCTAGGTTCGAGCGATAAAACGAGGACGATTCGATGTACGTTATTATTATGATCATATGGGAAGGATGGTAACAAGAAAAGATAACTATGGTAATGTTACTCAATACTTCTACACTCATCCTGAAAATCCTTCTTTGGTGAGTATCTAATTAACGACTCAAAATACATACTATTATTCTAAATTACCAATAAATCACAAAATATCATATTTTTCGAATAGATTACACATATTTATAATCCTCGTGATGGTCGGTTGATGACACTGATGTACGATGATCGAAGTCATCTAATTTTTGCTCAAATTTTCCGTCATAAGTATTACATTGCGACTGATCAATGTGGCACACCGATGATGATTTTCAATCAATATGGAGAAGTTGTAAGAGAAATAGTTAGGTCACCCTTTGGTCATATAGTTTACGACTCCAATCCCTACCTATATCTACCGATAGACTTTTGCGGTGGGCTGCTGGATCAGGTATGATTTTTAAAAAATAAAAATATTTTTCGCACTAGAAAAAGAATACATTTCATGAATTTTCATAGGTTACTTCTTTAATTCATATGCCCAACGGCAAAGTGTACGATCCTTTAGTAGGTCAGTGGATGACACCAATTTGGGAAGGATTGCTAAGCAGAGTATACAATCCGAAGCAACTACATCTGTACAGATTTAATGGTAATGATCCGGTTAACGTTAAAGAAAAAGACTTCTATATTAAAGGTAAAATTTCGTTATTAAGTACTTGAATATTTACCAATGTGTAAATAGATTGATACTAACAACACGAAATCATTTCATAGACGAAAATGCGTGGTTTTCGAGACTTGGTTACGATCTGAACAGTCTAGCTCCTCAATTGAATCTACCAACGAGTATGTCTTCTTCTGTCATGACAGAAAACAACAACGATTTAGGAATCACGCCGTTGGTCCTAATGTCCAGCTATTTCAATCACTTCACCGAAAGGTTGAAAACAAATCATTTGACTCTATTGTCATCGGTAAAAACAGTAATAGAACCGAAAGTGAATTCATTCATTACTGTACCAGAGCCTTATGATCCAATAAAATCAACTTTGTATGGAAAATTATATCTGAATAAAGAAAACAAAAAAGAAGATATTTATCCTGCGGCGAATGCCGAACCGCTATTTGGCTATGGAATTGTACTATCCAAAGCAACTGACAATAAAGTGATAGTGAATGCTATTGCAGCATCAAATCCTATTTATAGAGACGTGTTGATTTCAGTCTTTAACGAATCTTTCCTATTACCATTTAGTTTAGTAGTACATGGTCCTCATGGACCTGTGCAAGATACCTTTTATTTTGTGAAAAAAGATATAGAACGAGCTATTGACGATAAAGCAAGTTTAAAACGATTCGGAAGCGAATTGAACACAACGTTACATGAAAAAGATGATGATCAGGGAAGAAAGGTAAATTTACACCATTTATCCATAAAATACACTAATTCAAATCTGTAGAAATTGTATTTACGTCTTTTATTTAATTCCAGATCGTCGATATTCGAATACATCGTACCGATACCGTACTAAATGTTCGTTATGGTACGACGGTGGAGCGGGAAAAACAAAGGCTTCTGCATCACGCCAAAGTAAACGCAATGCGAAGAGCTTGGCATTACGAAAGAGAACTATTGAAGAATGGTCTTCCAACGACTAAGGACTGGACTCCGCAAGAATCAGAAGAATTGCAAAAACTCGGTTATGTATCCGGGTACGATGGAGAATATGCGATTGATGTACAGCAATACCCCGAACTTTCTGACGATCCCTCCAATATTCGTTTTGTTAAAACCGTTTTTATCAAACATTAAAATCGCGATTTTTTTTTATCTGTGTTTGTTTAACGTTTCCATTTTGATGTTACTTTTTTCTTTTGTTCTATTTTTATTGTGAACAGTAATTTCTTCCCTTTTTGTATATTAATTTTTATGTCCGGCGATATTTATATTTATTTTTATCGCGAAAAGAAACTGGTAACTCAATGATCATATTACTTTTGACACACAACTCAATACAATATTGGTTTCAACTTGAGAATTTTGACTTTTAATTGACTTTTTTTCTGTCCAAATTCGTTGTAAAATATTTATTATTCGAGAACTTGCCAAATTCACGCAACTAATAACTTTTCAACGATAACTATAATTAACTATGCTCTAATAACGATTTTGTTTTTTTTAAAGGCCCAATTTTTAAATTCTCGAATAATTTCAATTTCTCTGAATTACTAACGAGACGTTAAACAATCAATCGTACTTATTCCTTGTAATTTTTTTCGAGTTACCAGACTCATGTTTGTCCTCTTATACCAAAATATTTTTTCGTGCATACTGAATGAATATTTCGTTATTTTTAATTTTTTATTCCTGCGTTATACGTTTTTTATTCTCGTTATTTTTAAGTATAAATAAATGTATGTTTGTATGTTGCGTGTATGTGTGTATATGTTTACGTATGCGCTTAAACGTAAATTAATACGCTAAAAATGTTATTCTAGTCGTGCTTTGTGAAAACAGTAATTTGTATTCATAAAGAATCTTCGAATGATTTTTCATTAATTTCTTTTGTTACTTAATATCTTTTTTTTTCTTTTATAACGAAAAACTTACTTGCGAATAAATTCAAACATGTTTGTAGTTCTTTTTTCAATACAGTTTTCCTTTTCTACGCGTGCTAATTTTGAAAAATAAATTTCATAAAATGGTTCCTGTTTTCCGTTTTTCCAATACTTAATTAAGTTGAATAAATACTTGGATTGATAATTATCTGTCAATAATATTAAATTACTTACAAACTGTGAAAAATCTGATCTTGAATCTGACCTGATGTTAAATCCGTGCAGGGATGAAAACGAATAAACTCCGTTCATCAAATTGGAATTAGACAAGTAACATGGACAATCAATTCACCAAAACATACATATTCATACTGAATTTATGATCTTGAACTTGAAATGGAATCATGTTAATATCGAAAAACTTAAAAAATTTGTTAATGTGAAAATTTCATTGGAAAATAACCATAACACATTATCTAACACTGAACACCACAACAGCTGTTCTTCTGATAACAATACAATTCATCACAAATGCCCACTAACCAATAGGAAATGCCCTTTTTGACCACGTGTCATAACCTAATTTACTGATCTTTTGACAAGGTCGAAAAAAGTCTTCAAGTTCAAAGAGAAAAATAATTTTCAAAAATAAAAATCAACACAATTGTCTGAACTGCCTGGATTCGTGAAAACTGGAAAATATGAATAAGTATTGAAATTCAAAATAATGCTGTAAAATTATTAAAAATGAAGTTATGAAAAAACAAAATGAAAGCAATTTGTTAGATAACCAAAGGGTACGAAAGAATAAGAATATTTCCAGAAAATTTTTTCTAATCGTTCAATAAAGAATACAGTTGTTCTATAGGTACACAATCGCATCTTTAGAATTACTTTTCGAATACAATATACGTTTTTAAATGACATTTTTAAATACGTAGAAAGTAACTAAACTCATCATAAACTCATATTTTTTTTCTTACATATTATTCAAATTCAATAAATTTTGAATAATATCCTAAATCTGACACTAGTTTGATTTTCGTTTAAAAATCCAGCATATATAATTCGAAAAGGTATATGATAAAAAAATTGTTTATTTTGTGAGAATGTTCAACAACTTGCGCAACAAATTAATAAAATTCTTAATCAAAATGAATGACTTTTATTTTCAATAACTGAAAAACATGAGTACGAACTTAAGTAGATGTACATTATAACCATACAACGTAAAACATAACAATTGCGCAACCATCAAGTCCAACAACTTTGAAAGTTTAACACATAAATCTTTTCAAAATTTTTTTCAAGTTCTGTTATTCTCGATTCCTTCCATCTACCCAACAATTACTTCACAGTTTTAAATAATTTGTAAGAGATCTTAATATTCTAGTAGACGTCATTTTCAATTTTGATACTCTTTCAACAGCCAAATTAAATTTTCAATCAGTGATTCGCAAAATAATTCCAATACTGATATGAAGATTAATCTACATCACAGGTTTTGAATTCTCTAGCTTTTATTCGGTACCTATTACATTATACGCACAAAATCAATCCGCATGCACTTTTCGGGGATCAGTTAACCTTGAAGTTAAAATATAAAATAATGTTGGCACTGGAACCAAACATAATAAAAAGTAATGCATGCGGGCTGTCAATTGTGTTATACCAACAATACCGAAAGCATGGCATAGCCAATGAATAAGAACAATGATCATGTTTCGACTGCTTGTAACAGTATTCTTAATTAGGTAACCCATCGACTGCAAAATAAAAGACGAAATGTAAAAAAATAATACGAAAAAATGTCGTCAAATTCGTTTCTGTTTCTTACTTGGTTTATCTTCATTGCAAAATGAACGGCGTTAGAGATCACAGACACAATTATTACTAAGTAAGGAAACATGTAATCTGTAAAATTTAAATATTGATATAATTAAAAACAATCGATTCATTCGGTTTGATCTGAAATAAAAAACTCACATATAAATCCGCAAGCAACAGCATGTAACAGCGCGAGGATAGGATATAAATACAATCCAGCATACACCGTACTCAAACCTCCAACATAATCAGTATTTTTACTATCAATGAACCATGGACGAATAGCCAATAAACTGATCACTCCCAAACCATAAAAAACAAAGATCATGGTATAACTGGAACACAAACGTAACAATATAAAAGTAATACACGCGTTTAATAATGAATTATTTAAGAAATGCTGAACTTAAGCTTACAATGGATAAACAATTTCTTGAGTACAATATATGTTATCTTCAAATCCGGGTGACGGATTGTACATAAAAGTGTACCAATCAGATAACGAATTTATTTCACAAGCATATAACTTAAAACTCCACATCGGTTCCATTAGCAATAAAGTGAGTACGGCAGACAAAGTAACTTCCAGGATAGCAGAAGTGATCAGCTTTCTTGATAACGCTGTGCTATTTATTTTATAACTAAAAGTATGAAATCTATATAAATGGTTAGAAAGCTATTCGTTATGATATGAAGTATACAAAATCACTACGTACTCGATATAATACCAATGATAGAATAAAGGCATCATCGCCATGAAAATTAAAAATAACCAATCATAAAATGAAGGTTCTTTTTGACAAGGAATACACATATCACTATCTTCGGTTCGTGATCCTCTCGGACAAGCACCACAACTGCTTAGGTTACCATCTGGAAGCTTGTATTGCCCACAATACAATCCCGGGCAGTTCTTCATTTCAGCAGGATAGTTAGTTAGGTACTGAAGTAAAACAAAAAATAAAAACAACCCCGTTTCAAGTAAAAATATGATTTTTTAAGAAATTTAATGAAAAACTACATTACTTGTTTGTAATCTTACGATTTGTTATAAAAATAATGTTACAGTATAGCATAGCCAAATCCAAGTTTCATTCGGCTCAAGTTTTCATGGTAAAAAATATTAAAATAAGAAAAAATACAGGAAGAATTATACATTTTTTCAAAACAAGACTAAAATATTCAAAAATTTCTAAAATAAGTTACTTATCAGCGAAGAGTTATCATTAAAATTCTAAAACAAAACAAATTCAATGTTAGCTCAACGTAGAAATTAAATTACTTCTTTTTTGCAATGTTGCCAAAATAATAAATTTTTAATTTCTCTAGTGCTGATACTAAATTATGAAGAGTTCATTTTCAGTGAATATTTATTATTTATTGTTATTTTATCGACTCTAATTAATTTACGTAGATGCATTGAGAACTAAGGTAGGCCTACATGCGTTTTAATTAAGTTTTTAAGTTGAGACTTGAAATTGAGAAAAATACCGATGTTATTTATTTTTATTTCTATAGGTATTTTTGGTATATTTTTGAATTTTTTTTCATATCATTGTATTTTTATTGTTTATTAAACAATTTCTTTTACTGTAAATTATGAGGTTACTCATTATTATTTCAAGTATTATAAAGAAATTCAACTAACGTTTTAATCTACTGCTGGATATGAACGATAGAAACATGTAGCAGTAAGCTACTGCATAATAGCTTGATTCAGCATTTTCAATATTACCTACCTATGTTTGGGTTATATCATAAACAATTCCTTTTATATTATAATTCCTCATATGAATGTATGACATTGCTTCATAAATAAGCATTGTCACGTTGAGTACTTCAGTGTAAGTTAAGCATGATAATTTTCCATTCCGTAGATTTTTAATTCCTGCTATTCCAATGGTAAGTGATTAATTCCTATTAATAGAATGGATCAATCAGTTTCATTATTAATTTTATATAGATGATTCATTTAACCATTAATCGTTGCAAATTCTCCGTTCCTCATCAACCGTTCAGGGGCACTAACAAAAATTTTTTTATTGAACAATTTTCCTTTCAGATTTTACCAGAATATGGTAATAAGTTAGATACTCTGCACAATTTCTGTGAGAATTATTGAAAAAACAAATAAATATAAAATACGCAATTGAAATAACCGCTATAGCAACTATCTACGTAACCTGAATATATATAGCTATAACAAAAAGATAATGAGATGCGATTAGGTGAATATTTGATATAACAGTTTACAGACTTCATAAACATGAATTTGTTTCTATCGTAACAAATTCAAATAAAAGAATATCGCGTGTCGACATATCTAAATCGTTTCAAATAAATCACTAATTTTTGGGAAATGGAACACTTGTATGTTTTACCAACGTTTGCAGAAAATAAAACAAATGCAGGTGCTTATAACTATTATCGAAACGATTAATTGGACAAAAAATTTCTTAAATACTGTTTCCACAAAATATAACATCCAATCTGATAAGTACCTACATTTAATACTAAAAATTTTGAAAAATTCGAAGTATAGGGGTATCTATTTTCTATTTTTTTTTCTTTCACTAAATTTTACCACTCATTTCATTTTTTTTTTCATCTTTCAGATTATTCAGAAAAAATATGCTTGGAAAATTTTCCTCGTTCTATACGTAGTAGGTTTATATATCCTACAGCTCATAAAATCTGAACTGATTTCACCCCATTTAGACGATCATTGGGAAACCTTCAAGGTATATATTGTTTCAATAGATACCTAAAACGTATGCGTCAATCAAAATTAAATTAGCTACGTAATTATTCTTTTAATTTGAAAATTTTATAGGCACGATTTAATAAATCTTATCATATTATTTTGGAAAAAAACAGAAGGCGAGCATGGGAAAAAAATTTTCAAATAATACAAAAGCATAATGAAGAACATAAAAGAGGCTTACATTCTTACCAATTGGAATTAAATCATTTGGCAGATCTAGTAAGCGTCCACAAAAAAAATTGAAAAGTTCCTTCTATTAATATTAGGCAACTTTTCATACATTAATATACATAGCTATGTTAACTTGGTATTAGGTAGAGGTAGATATCTAATATTAAACATTTTTGTATGTATTATAGACTCAAAGACAATATTTGAAAGAAATGGTGAAATTATCGCATTCTAAAAGAAAACCACCGAGTAAAGAAATCACGGCTTTGCCTCATCTTAATTTGACTGCAGTTCCTGAAGAGGTAGTTTCATGAATCTTATCCTGCGTCCAATGTGTAGTCAATTAATTGTACTGGTAATACCATTAACTAGTCGTGATAGTTCAAATTTTTTCAATCCTTCCATTTTTGTTGGTACTTGATATTTGATAGGAGAATTAATTTTAATAAGCTACACCTTTACCCATTTCCTATGATTTTTCATATATCATCGTGATACTACTTATATCGCGTAACACATGCAGATATAATTTACTACTTTGAAGTTCATTTTTCACGCATACATCATTTTAAAATAATGACTTGCGAAATTAATGAAAATAGGTGATAAAAAAACCGTTTTGACGAAAATAATGAACAAAGTTGTTTTCATGTTGAGTGATTTGACCAAGTTAATTGAATATTATAATCGTTGAAAAAAATATAATAATTAACTACAACAATACGTACATCGAGCTATCTAAACTTTTATACAATTTGGTGTTCTATTTGATCGCCGCTTTATCAATCTCATTGATAATTTTTAATAAAATAATGAGGTACGCGTAGAAATAATGGTTATTTTCATTTCATGCTTTTATTCTTGTACATTTATGACAATGACGCTCAAATATAATAATAGAAAAATCGTAATTGCAATTTCAGCTGGATTGGAGAAAAGAAGGCTTCATTACAGATATACAAAACCAAGAAGACTGCGGTTCCTGTTACGCTTTTAGTGTTTCCGGGTGTTTGCAAGGACAATATTTCAAAACACGGAAAAAAATTTTAAATTTCAGGTATGTGAGCAAAAGTTTTTAGTACAATAATTTCATTGTATACTTACCCAGTTGCAGACTTCCATTTTCTCGTTCAGTGATCTAGATACAACTCTTGATAGTATGACACATTAAATTACACGCATACCTAATGTATACGTAAGTCTACGTAGGTAGGTAGGTAATTGGTACAGAGTATTTGTAATTAGGAAGAATTTATTCAAAGTTTTATTTTATTTATAAATTTTCTAATACTAGAACGGGTTAATTTTTTTCAATTAGCTCTCAGCAGTTAGTAGATTGTTCAATAACTGCAGGTAATCTAGGTTGCGCTGGAGGGTCTTTGCGTAATACGCTAAAATATGTCCAATCCGTGGGAGGTTTGATGCTTGAAGATGATTATCCGTACACCGCTAAGGTAAATAATAATTTAATTTATAAGATCACATCACGTGCTGAAGAAAAGTGACGTCATGAAGAGTTAAGTTTAAAAAAAAAAAAACATAGTATAATCTTCCCAAATAGGTATAACATAACATGGGCAAGCACCTAAACTTATGAAACTTAAAGAAACTTCACAATTCTTAAAATCAATTATGAGCTTACGCTCAGCTTTATAACGAATAAAACAAATCTTTCTATTCACACGTTAAATTATTTCAATCGAATGCTAATACTCGTACATAATATGTTGTGGGTAATGAAGCGTATTATAAGTTGACGAAAAATTTCAAGGTGAAAATTAACCGGTTCATCGGTTAGAAAAAGCCCATACCTATCTAAAATTAAACGTTATTCTTCAAGCTAAGTAGGTATTTAAAAACCACGCCATGTATTATTTACAGCTTTAAGTACGCTATAAATTTTAGATATTCTCGTGTTTATCATTGATTAAAATTATTTTTAAAAATGCTATCAGTTTTTCAACTGGTATTTTCAATATTTGCAGCAATCCGTATGTAATTACCGAAGAAATAAGGCAGTTGTCAGAATAAAATCCTGGGCTATATTACCACCTAAAGATGAAAACGCTTTGAGAATTGCATTGGCAACGATCGGTCCAGTCGCAGTATCAGTCAACGCTAGTCCTTACACTTTCCAATTATACGCGTAGGTTAACATTATTCATTCGTTTACCCCTGAACTTCAAGTCATTCTCTAAATATTGAACCTTTTGAAAATTTTTTTTAAAACAGAAAAGGAATTTACAACGATCCTTCTTGTTCTTCAGAGTATGTAAATCATGCTATGCTGCTTATTGGTTACACAAAATCAGCTTGGATTTTAAAAAACTGGTGGACTGAAGAATGGGGCGATGAAGGTTACATGTATCTGGCCCGAGGTGGTAATAGATGCGCTATCGCTAATTACGCTGCCTATGCGACTATTTTGTGAAGAGAAAAAAATTATACTGCATCTTAAAACTGAACATAGAACTTAACAAGATAGGTATTGATCGAAATTGATCGAATTGTAAGTAAATAAAAATACCTACCTAGACCTATGCTGCATATTCGAAATAAATAATAACAATGATTCATTTGTAAATTGTTGCATAAATCATTTCAATAATGCATATACGTATAAATTCCCCAAATGACCAAAAATATTCTTATATTCATCATTTTTCGACTATAGGCACACTTACGTTCGAACTGTGTATCATTGAGATACCCACTACCCAGATTCATCCGTACCCATTCCATTAGGAACATCATTTTGAATAAATATTTACATACCAATAACTGAGAACGTAAATGGTACATATAGTTCCATCTTATGCTACGTTTACCACAAGCTATCTATACAACTACGAAAGAACAGAGATGATTAATGTTTTTATCCTAATTAACCGCACGACGATTGAATCATTGTAACATTACGATGCATAATATTCACTTGATTTTACTCGTTAAAATGTATTTTACCCGCAACTTTATGTTTTGAACCTTTTTTCAAAACTTAATTCTGGAAAATTATTATTTCTGGTACTTACCAATGAATAATATCTTCAGGTAGTCAGTATACACCTGTCCATGTAAAGAATTAAAAGTACTCTCATGAACAGGAAGTATACTTAATGGTACACATTACCTGTAGTTACCATGTGCGAATACAGGGAAATCCACTGTTTTTGTATCAAAATTTCTCAGCTTACCACAGTATTTCCTATACCGCGATGACTTTTCGTAAAAGTAGTTTCACGTGTATGATTAATTTCTGTCACAGCGCCGTAATTATGAACCCCCTCGGCCCCCTTCCAGGAGAGTATATATATTTTTCAAACAAAAACAATCTGAAGATATAAGCCATGAATGGTTTAAAATTTTATTTATGATGAAATTTCGATACTATCCCCATACTTGTACTTAGGTAATGTAATGTAATTAACTAAACCATAAAAAAATTTGGATGCATCTATTTTTTCTTTGACTATTTTCAGATTTTACCTACAGTTGAACGGTAGATTGAAAGAATCAATGTAGAACATTAAAGTTTCATAGTAAGGTTCTGGATTACTGGCTTTGGCTCAGACTCCGAAGCAAATGATAGATCTTAATCTTATCTTAAAATTTCCAGATGTTCGTTTCACAGTCCACTTGTTTAGATTATTCTGAGTTATAATCAGTCGTCATTTTGAGCAAACACAAACAGTGGCAAACTAGCAGATTAATACAAAAAGATCCGGCCTACCAAGTGGATTCAAGGGGTTTATGACTATTTATTGTGCATCCCCATCCAGCCCACAACTACTCTTGGAGTACACCGGGAACTTGTTGAACTCTTTCATGTTGTATTATTTTGATGGGGAGTAATATTAAAGAATTCCACCTGTAACTCTCGGGTTATCCGCCAAGAGCAGTTGTGGGCTGAGATGGAGATGTATAGTAACCCTTTCCCTTGGAATAACCCTCCCATGAAACCCTTGTACCTGCAACTAATAGGTATAACAGTGAATATTCATGGCCTCATGGACCTCCAAGTCTATTTAGCCAACTGGGTTTTCTTTTGCATTAATCTGCCACTGTTTGTGTTCACTTAAAGTAATGGCTGAACATCTAGAAATGATCTAAATTAAGTGATGCGAGAAAAAAAGAAAAAAAATTGTAAAAAAAAGTGTTTTTAACTTTGTATTTTCACCATAAGCAACAACAGTGGACAATGATTTGGACTGTAGTTATAGATACTGAAAACATCAAGATGAAAATTAGCGAGTACACTACAGTGGTAAGGTGATACTGAAATTTTTTGTTTTGAGTAACTCAAAACTTCTCCGTTAGGAGCGCTGTTCACTAATTCCTGTTCAACTTGTTCACGCTTTTTCTGTCTAGCAAAAGAATAACTTCTGTCCAGGGTTGACTAGAGTCTGGAAATTGCGACTCCGAGTCATCATGTAGTGAGGCACTCACCAGAAAGACTCCGAGTCTTTGGCGAGTTCGAGTCTAGTGAAAGTCTCTTTTTTCCGAGTCTTTTAATTATTATTATTTGTTTTCTATCAACAATAACTTACAGCGTATTTTTAAATGTAGAAGATATTAAAAGCAAAATCTGTATTGTATTGCCAATTAAACCGACAGAGGAAACCTTGAAAAAAGAAAAATGGTTACATTTACAAATAAAATTTCTTTTTTACTTTCAACACACATATGTAAACCACTCTCTACAGACTGGACAACGAAGAAAAACAAAAATATTGGGGCTCGAAACAGAAACTCGCTCTCATTAAAAGACTCGTTCAAAATAGAGACTAGAAATTGCAAAAATTGCGATTCTCTTTAAAAAAAAAAAAAGACTCGGAGTCTCTTTTCAGAGCAGATTTTGGTCAACCTTTCTTTTGGTCCAATGACCGGATTTCTACCTACAGCAAGAATAAATTTTGACTAATTACTGTCAAGTATAAACACTGAAACACCAAGATGGGAATCTCCTGCTCCAGAGGTAAAGAGATTACAGTTTTAGAGTACCGATGGTTTTTCCCTGTAGAAGCGTTGGTTACTAATTCTGGCTCGACGGTCATTGGTCACTCCGAAGTTATTCTTTCTCTAGATGGAGCATAGAATGATGATGATAAGAATCTCAAAGAATTTACATCTCATCTGTGTCTGAGATCTTGACCAATCAGAATTGTGAACAAGTAGAAATGGAATTAGTGAACAGCGCTCCTAACGGAGAAGTCTTGAGGAACTCTGAACCAAAAATTTCCTTGTTATTGTGCGAAAAAAATACATGTACCCAAGGAAAGCGAGGATGAAAATTTTAGAAAAAATTGTATTTTCAATCATCAAAAACTGCATTTTCTGACATACTTGAGTAATCTGGACTTGGTAGTCCAATTTCCCAGAAAAATTCACATTTTTTCAGTCATGAGAGGCGTTTTGGCACCCAAACCACCATCACCACCCTGTAAACGGACCTGATAATTCCCTGTGTTCGCTTAGTCACTCAAATCTTTTTGCGCTAGTCACTTTACAAGTTAGGTGAGTTCTTTTCATTTGCTATGACTTGAGCAACCAAAAAGTGAATTTTATTTATACGAATCTTTTAACTGGTCTACTTGCTCTTGAATCTGTCAAGATATCTCTGGGGATTTCACAGATACCCTTGCTTCCTTGCTTGCTCCTAGCACTGTGAAAAGAATACATCCATTGGGAATTCGTTGTATACATTATCTTCATAATGTGAAACTACTATCAATTTTATGATTATGAACGCGAAATTCCTTTTCTAATCAGATATCATACCTATTCACGGAATAAAAATGAAAAACTTGAATTGATTGTATTATTCTCTGCCATTCACTGAGGTGAAAAACAGACGAATTTATTTTTGAAAATAAAATCCGGATTTTTCTAAAAATTTATACTTGGGTGGTGCGTAAAAATTATTTTGCAGATAAGACCATTGCAGTGCACTTTACTTCCGGCGAGTTCGGAACCATGCGAAACTTAAATCAATACAGGTGCAACACTGGGCTCAATTTGATCTCATATAAAATGAACGAGGTTCTCTATTTCTTATGTAGGCACCTCTACCTATACATTGTTTAAATCAGGCCGGAAAATTTGATAAGACGAAAAAGCTATCTCTGCTGACATATACATAGATAGATACATATATCTATGAAGTAATTATAATGTTTCTTATAATCATCCTTCTCTGGACTTGAAGGTAAAAATAGCAAGTAATGATAAGCGGTCTAATTTTTACAATTATCCGTTATACGTTGGGTAGGTAGTAGATACGAGACGAAAACAACGGACGCAATGCAACGCGCACGATCTAACAGTATCACGGAAGACTGACGTTGCTCTGGTTGGTGCGACAATACGATTCCTCTTTCCTCGTTTTTCGGTTTAGTTTTCAGTACACAATACGATATCGCGGTCGTAAATGGTGCGTGCGTATTTTTTAAGGGTTGGTGTGGTGAATGCTTGATGCTTACTTATTAGTGTTGAATTCTGCGTACTATCGGCCACTGACATTGCGGTAATCATTCTATCGTTAAACGGTAAAACGTGTAAAATATTCACGAAAATTATTCCTCACAACACATGCCCGAATCAACATGACAAGTAAGAAAATCTTCTCGTGCTTTTAGTTTGATAACAGTTACGATAAGTTAATATATCGAGCAAAACTTGCACTTGCTGCCGCCGGGTGTTGCGAATTTTCACTTTTTTCCCTTATGAATGGTGCTACATTGAACACATTGAACCGTTTAAAAATTTATATTTTCATATCAATGCTAGCTGTATCATTGCCTTTAGTGATATAGGTATCCTCAAAGTTGCCATGTCAGGTGTGTATTCAAACGAATACAAAACGAAGTCTACTAAAATAAAATGCATGCTGTACTCTGAGAGAAGTTTGTCATACTTGGTGAAAATTTACGAACGTCGAGTTTTTTTTCAATTCAAATCATTGTGTAAGCAAGAAGAAGAAACTTTGTCGCATCGATATTTCAATTCTGTTTTGTTAGGGCTGCAGTTGAAGTTGAGGAAAAAATTTCTTATATGTTTTGAAAATATGCCAAAATTGTATCAAATGTAAAGAGAAAAAATGCTTCTTACATCCAATTTCATTGTTTTTAATTCTAAAAAATCGATTATAGTAGGTATTATCTGTCAAATATAAATATTTATAGTCCGTCTAATTTAACTATGTTAATTAGCCAATGGGATATCTTATTTTGGTCATTTTCAGGTATCTTATTGGCTGATGAGCATTTGTTTACTTTTTTCCAAGTGACAAGTTAAATGAAACGAATTATGTACGCACAGTCTGTTCAATTTAAATCGAGCCCTGGTTATCAGAACAAAAATGTAAACAATGTGTTTTGAACCAATTAAATTGTTAGAAATTAGCTCAATTTTTGGATTTCTAGCGATTTGATTAGTTTGTAATAATTATGTTTGTAGTGGTTAAGGCTCAATTTAAATTGAACGGGCTGTATAATCCGTTTCATTTAATTTGTCACTTAGAAAAAGGTAAATGGCCAAAATAAGATATCCCATTAGCCAAAGTCTGTTCAATTTAAAATGGACTGCGAGAAATTTATAAATAAATGGCGTTGGCCAATAAGATGTCTTGAAATTGATTTTTAAGGCATTCGATTGGTTAACGATTGGTTAACAGGCATGGTTTACTGATAAGCCGACTTCCTTTTTAAGTGTGCCGACCTGTGATGAAAAGCAAAAAGTAAAATCATAATTATCGAAATAGAACACCATTGGTTGTGAAAAATTTTATAATTATCAAAATAGAACATCATTGGTTGTAGGAAATTTTATAAAATTTTTCACAACCAATGGTGTTCTATTTTGGTAATTATGATTTTGCTTTTTGCTTTTCAACATAGGTCGGCCCTAAACTTCGTGTGTCTGAAACCCTACGTTTAGCAAAGTACTACAGTTCATTTCATATAAACTGGTACTTCAGATAAAGTAAACAAATGCTTATTAGCGAATAGAATGCCTGAAAATGTCTAAATCAATTCATTCTATTAACTAATGAGCGCCTGTTTATGGTTTATGAATCCCTGCTTCGAAAAAAACTTTTAAGCAGTTATTTTTAAGACTTTCTAACGGTTATCAAACCTTTCCTAGTTGATAAGCCAGGGTTTGTTTTAAATTTAACAGACTTTAAAGACCTGAAAATATAGCAACTTTTGCCTACTTATGCCTCACCAAATCAATCAGGAATTTGAGGTCATTAGGCAACTATTATTAAGTACTAATCATTGTCAATTTTGCAAAATTTGCAGAATTCGATCCATCCTGATGATCACTCGTGTGATTGAAACGTCTACATAAATTTTAAAAAATAAAATGAAGTAGACGAGAAACCAAATAATGAATTTATCCTTCATTGGTTGAATTATAGAATATTTCCTGTTTTGACGTCAATTAATAAAATAAAAAATTACTGTAATTTTGAGATTGATTTGAAGCTCTTTAAAATACCTAATTAGCTATTCATTGAAGTGATCTGTATGCCCTAGTGAGGAACTTGATCAAAATAGCAGCCTATCAAATTTGTAGGTTTCTTATTACTAATTGGTTTGTTTGTTTTACTATACTGTGATTGACTGATCCTGTTCTGTTGTGCAAAAATGTTTGAATTTCAAACTTCAATTTTTTTAGATTAATTAAACCTAAAAACTTGAAAAAAAGCTTCGGTGAGAAGGCAATTCAACATAAAATATTAGAAATTATGTACTTGATTGCAAAAATTTAATTTATGAACTGAATCCGACAAGTGGCCATTTTTTTCAAGTTCCTTATAATATTTTTGTTTGAGGATGAAGGTGTTTTTTAAACCAGAGTCATATGTTTTCTAGGTAGAATTGATAAACTGGGGAACATTTTGTCAGGTGTTCGGATATAAAGTTTTATACCTATTCTATGGAGGTGAGGATAGACAAAAAAAAGTGGGTAGATTATTATTTTATAAACGATGAAATCAAGTCTGAAGTCTTAACATGGGCAGATTTTACAAGGTGCTCCCAATAACTGTCCAAAGCAATGTGCTCTATGGATGTGGGGCGGGCTGAGTTTCAAATTTACCAACCAATTTTTCCAATTTTACCAACTTACAAAATTTCTTACTGATTTCTCAAAATCTTGTATGTAGCCTGGGTACTAAATTTTCCCAAAACTTTGCAAAAAAAACAAGTTTCATAATTTAAAAAAATATTTAGCACGTACAAACGTACATTTGCGACCCTTGGTGAAGGTTTGAAAAAAGAAAATTTACAGAACAGTTTTGTTTCGAAAAATTGAAACTTTTAAAATGTAATTAAACATTTTTAAATCAACGCTACTCCCAAAGTTCCAATTTTCCCACTCATCCTGTACCTTTGCTTTAACCAATTTTCCTATCCTACCCTTTTCCTTTTTTTCAAAAGTGAAAGTTTTAGTACTAACTTGACGTAAATTAGTACAACCTTCATGAAATTAAAATTTTTTAGAATTGTTAAAGTTTGATAGGTATTTAAAATTCTAGCAATATTGTACGTGTAATTCTCGAATGCATATTACCTACTTACTTAAATAACCCTAATCCATCAATTTACTCTACACGAAAATGCATCACTAATTAAGTTCTTTATGAAAAACCCACATGGTAGATTATTGTATTAATTAAGATGATAATAAACTGCAATGAGAACTGCTTCTTAAAAAAATTTTCGTAGCAGATCTTGAAATAGTATGAACTGCGCGTTACAAGATACACTAAAGATTCATTTATACGCGAACTGAACTTTGCCAAGATGCTA
The DNA here is from genome assembly GCA_900060175.1 of Ferrisia virgata. NCBI lineage: Eukaryota > Metazoa > Arthropoda > Insecta > Hemiptera > Pseudococcidae > Ferrisia > Ferrisia virgata. The sequence continues at coordinate 29,696 of FIZR01006320.1, forward strand.
GCAAATGGCCTGGGAAACAATTTGACAGACGCATAGCTACCCTTTTTTTTTTAGAGAAATACTTAAATGTCTTTCATACAATACTTAGGTGCTTGAAACTAAAATGTTATAATTTTTCATTTTATTCAGTACATTTGGCCTCATGGATAAGTTTTATTTGCAAAAATACTTACATTTTCATTTGTACCGATTTTATTCAACGACATTTCAAGGTGATGGAAATATTTGAATATTTAAAGAAAGTAATTGAAATAAAGCAAAATAAAACCTTGATGTTATTCGAGACAAGTAAATGAATTCAAAAGAAAACCTACTACCTAATTAACTACACGCAGTTTATTTTTCAAGGAAAATGTAGGCCAGTTTGATGAGAAAAATCGAAAGTGAATATTTTCGGAACTCTGTGTACATGTGTGGATATGTCTACTTAAAAACATGTGTTGGAAATAAATTTATATTTTAATTACTTATGCTGTATTTGTAGCACGGCAGAAATAATTTTAATCGACTGTGGGCCATTTGATCAATGTAAATGGACCTATTCGAAAATTGAGCTATTAAAATTAAAATTTGCTAGGTAATATGAGTTTAAAAATAAATTGGCTGGGTCACACGTGAATAATGTTGCAAAGATGATAATGGTACATGCATGTGGACATATAATTGCATGCACATATGTTTTTATGTGAAACACTATATCTAGTCTGTAATCTGCATATTTAGTCTATCTACCCCGTACAAATTGAAAAAAAAAAAAAAATGAGATAACTTTTTTTTAGTTTTGTGTGGTACAATATGAAATATCAATATCAAAAAATTTAAAAAAAGAAGAAAATTTTTTCTGAATTTCTCTGCGAAATTTGAAATTTTGAAGCAATTTGGAACAGGTTTATGGTCCAGTCAAAGATCGCAAATTTTTAATACGTTCATTTGAAGTCATTTTACAATTTTTTTTCATCACTACTCTTTGCAACCTGAGAAAAAAACCTAAAATTCAAACGCCTTAGTATCTATCTTTTATTTCATTGTTTTATTTTGCACCATTTATTTTGATTCATCTATTTTCAAGTTCAAATGTCTACGAATTTGTGGAAAACTAAATGAACTTATAATTCCAAATATGTCACTTAAATATTTGGAAAAAAATGACTGAAATCATCAAGGTTCAGGTTCGTGGTTGCGGTTGACGGTTAACGATTTTTCTAAGCTTACGGGTTCATGGTTATGGTTTTCAAACCTTCACTTTTGGGTTCAGGTTCATGGTTAAGGTTTTTGAAAATTTTCCGGTATTTTTTTGGCTAATGGTACAGGTTCGGGTTTATTTTGGATATGTTGTAGGTAGCAATACCGCCAACAACTGTACATAGCCCTTTTTTGATTTTTTACACTTTACTATATAATCATTCTGAATGAGAGCACTTTTTCCAAGTTTTTTAAAGCAAAAATAATTTTGATCCAAGGTAAAACAAAACTGCCTGTTAGAGAAGCAAAACGTTTGGCATTCAGTTCAATGGCACATATTTTTAATTACATAAAGAAATAAGTAATTAAAAGAAAAAGAGCGCAGGTAGTGTTAAGCGCAAAATCATGCAAAATATTTGTCATTTTTTGTGGAAAAAAAAATTATAACGTGGAGGAAACGGAATTAGCAAGGCAAAATTTTTGCAAAAATAATTCAGGTACCAGTATTAAAAACATTTCTCTTTGTTTCGTGAAGTACTTAAATTTTATGTTCATAAATGTATGGGGAATATCATTTTGTTTACTTTTCATGTCGTGGGATTTTCTCTTCCTTGCATAAGAAGCGAGGGGTAACTTATTAATGTGAAAAACTGCGTATATTATTAGAAGTATCATGCAAGAAGAAAATCTAGTATTGACCGTACTCAGTCCAAGTGCGGGCAGTTTTACTCTCTGTTATTGTTAAGTAGATTTACAGAGAACGTAATGAATATATATGTTTTTACATATTGCTCAATACCACCCTTGGGAAATGGGTTGAGAGCAAAAATGTCATAAAAATTTTATGCAAAACTTTATAAGAACCGTTTTCTTTACATAAAATATTTCAGTTTCGTGAAATATAAATATTAATTAATAATATTTAGCATTTTCACCCTCCCCCTCTCCCCCCTTGAAACACAGCAGCGAAATGCGTTTATTCCAAGTGAAACATTGAAATGATGTAGGAATAACATTTCTTAGAATATTTGCATGTTGAAATACGATATTTCCAATCGCCACTCAAAATATGCATCTTTGAATGCAGATTAGTCTGTGGGGGTTGTTTTTTGAAAATCTTCAATAATAAGCAACGTGTTAATTAAAAACCGTGGCTAGCTTATTGTTTTATATTTGAATAAGCTGCTTCATGGACTTCTAGAAATGTGGAACGAAAAAACATACGATATCCCCCTCGAAGTGACCATATAATATACCTTCTTTTCTCTGCAAGAAAATCCGGTTAAAAAGCAAAAAAAAAAAAAACTGCACAGCTGATGGGTGCACTGTACTCTACAACATGTTTAAAAGTCGTTTTCTACAAATCTTACAGACATATTTGAGTACCTGTTAAAATTTAGCTCGAATATAGATACGAAAAGCAAAACTTTAAACAGGCTTTTAAAAATAGCGCTGATGTACTTTGATGAAATTTCAACATCAAAAAGCTTTTATCGGAGAGACGGTCAGTTTTTCAATTTAAATGACCTATGTTAAAATAAACTTGAAGAATTCGTATTTAAAATTAACCAATGATACAAACAAAGTACATCTTACATGAATCTTTTAAAAGTTTAAGTCTGCAAACTTAATTTTTTTTCTAATCCTTAAAGTTTATATTTAAAATATTTCAAAAAAATTTTCAACATTTTATTTTATGTTTGGTTATATTTACCTGTTAATTTTTCTAAAAACCGTGTTTCTAATTACGATAAAAATTTCATCCTTTACCAATCTACTCTTTTATAAAATACGTTTTTCAATTCTGGGCAGCGAAAAATATTTCAGGTTTCATATATGTATGTATTTCAATTATGTTGATAAATTTTCATCTAGCCTTACTACGAACGTAACTATAATATGAAGTGTATATTAATTAGGATCACGTTAGATAGTAGTTCCATTTTGCGAGTACCTAATGATTTTAGTTGTAGTTTCTCACGCAATTTTGAAACCATCGCATGTATTTGCTTTTAGCGAATCTATTGATTCGACTCGCATTATTCTTGGCAAAAACAATATCGCATGACTCGCCATTCAAACAACAGTGTTTCTGATTTGTACTCTGGTATAAATTTTCGTGTTTTTTTTTTTAAACCAAAATTATTGATAGATATATATATACATACCTACACGTATGTTAAATATTTATCTGATGCAACAAATAGCGAAATTTGAAGAAAAAAAATCCATCAATAATTGATATACGTAGGTACGTACAGTAGGGTGATTCGAAAATACATGCAAACATTTTTTTGTTTTTATTTTTGTTCTTCATTCCCAAACCTGTTCTCCCTGAGCTTAAAACACCTCATAAAATTTTTCAGCTTAAAAAATAACTTTAAATGAGGCCACGTCTAAATTTTAAAATTTGATTGAAATGGCCCGATAGCAATGCAACAGTACCGCGTAATAATAGTGGAACATCGGGCTCGTTCGGGCCCCCGTGTTTGCATGTTTATTGCAAAAAGCTATCTGGTGATGTACCATGTCGTTATATCCACCCCAGTAGTTCCCTTTTTATTCATTTTACTTGTTTAAATGCCTAAGCACAGTTATTAAACTTTTATGACGTTATTAAAAAACATATTTAAAAGCACTTTCATTTGAATAGTTTCATTCATGGCTATCAACAAATCCTGGCAACATTTGCTAAAAGCATAAAAAACAATATCAGAAAATAATAACTAAGAAAAAGTATTGTAATATTTTTCACTCTAGAATTATCAATTCCATCTTAGAAAAGTGTGAGAAGTTTACACAATGTTTGAATTTTTTTTAATGCATAGTTTATTGAAAAATTTTTAAAATCATGGGGTCAAAAATTCAAAACTCCAAAAAAGGGACTTGTAATTCAATTCAAACTTCTAAAGGAGCCAACTCAAGTGAGATTGAGGGCATGGTGTAATAATGAGCAATGCTGTGCCATGAAAGAATGACCAAATTCACTCGCTCGAAGTAGCAACCCTCCCACGATGATCACGTGGTAAATTAAAGTGCGCATCGGGCATATACTGCTGCAATATAAAATCTCAATGTGGCACTCTTGAAAATTTTCTTATCAGTTCAATTTCTTAAACGTATTTTTTTTTCATGAGGGAGAACATCATTAGAGGGTGAAGACCACAAAATAACGAAAAAAGTGTACCTTGAAGCACCCTATTATACCTATTGTAATGTAAATATTTGTGTATATGTATGAAATTCTTTCATTGCTGGGTAGTGCTGGATTTCCCTGAACGCCCACAAAGCACGTAAATTTTCAAAAGCGGCTTTGAGCAGTAAATTTTTGAAAAATTTTTTAATAATCATCTAAAATTTTGGGATTTTAGTCAAAATTAAAGTAAAATTATGTACAGGCGCCTTTCAAGCCAGCTTCGACCAAGTAGCTTATATTATAATAGACTGCTCGTTCAATGTTGGAATTTTCTCTTAACATCTACGACCAAGGAAATATAAGTATTTTTTCTGCGCATGCGCTCGGCTAGTACAGCTGATGGCTGAACTATCACCTACCTCTGCATCTAGTTCAGTCATCTGCTGTATTTTTGTCGCAAGGACCGAAGGGAACCGACAAATAAGCAATCAACCTTTCGACCATGTAGCTTATATTATAATAGGCTGCTCATTCAATGTTAGAATTTTCTCTAAACATCTACAACCAAGGAAATATAAGTATTTTTATACGCATGCGCTGGGCTGGTACAGCTGTATTACTACCTGTCTCCGCATCTAGTTCAGTTATCCGCTGTATTTTTATCGCGAGAATCGAGGAGAAACAACAACCAAGCAATCAACCAAATCAACTGATAATACTAGTACTTTGCGCTTGCGCAGTATTGATTTATTTACTATCTTTGTTGTAGAATGGGCTCCGTAAGGTAAAGCAGTCTATTATGATATAAACTACCTGGTCGAAGGAGCTCAGACTCAGAGCGTTATGCCACCAAATTTGCTATTGTTTACTTATAAAAAAAAAATGGCTGGCCGCGAAATCTTTAATTTCTAATTTTTGCCTTTCTATTATTTTATCAAAATAAAAATGAAGGTTGTTTTCCATTTCTTCTTGAATTAAATGTGAAAAAAGTTGAAAGCAAAGAAACACAAGAAAGAAGAAAGAATCTTAAATATTTCCTACTTTTCATAGTTTTGAGAATTTGAGGGGAGAGGGAGTTTGGTTCAAAAAGTATGTGTAGGCATGAAGAAAATTTCAATGAGCAGCATTTTCCTATACTTGGAGCGGCAAAGAACCTAAATTCGCCACTGTTGCTGGGTGTTAAATCCTATATCGATTGATTTTATAACTTAATTTCAAACGTTATTAGGAATAGTATTATCTAGATTCTTTTGCAAAATGAACTGTAATTTGAATATTATGATTGCATAAATCATTCGGTGACAGGAGATTGCCAAAGCTCTGGTGAATTGAGTATATAGATATTTATTTAAGTGAGCAACGAAATTCGACGATGAATTAACCTCTTATTAAGAAAGCTTCGGATTGCTTTTATGTATGCAAATGTAATCCTGTAGATCTCCGAATACTGAATATTATCTCTAATATCTGTGTGTCGCCTATATAGATATACCTACATGTACATAGGTTCCTTCCTACCTTATTCCTTACCTTCTAAGCATATCTACAGAATACGTATTTTATATTTCAACTCTGTATGGAGTCATTCGTATACGGCATGTCACCCTAAACGGATTAGATCTTTTATAACGCTCAAATCAACATTGTAACTAATGCTTAAACTTTAACAACGACTAATTAATTACATACTATGTGTTTTGTGCTAACTACCTATTCGTTTATTTGCATGCAAGTAATTAAATTGAATTAGATATAGATACGGTATCATCTTTACTGGTCAAAGTATGTATGTAGTATGTTCAGGGTAAAAAAAAATCTTATGTTTTATCTACCCTTATCAATTTCGTAATTCATTAAAAAATAATACAGTTGTCAAACTTTATTCTATATAACTTTGCACTTACACTTATCTATTATTCATCTCCTCGTGAAATAAAATATTCGATGATAACGTTACAATCAATCACAATTTACTATTAAAATACGGTAAACGAGGAAAATCTATCTTTATTTATAAAGCAAACGTATACGGACAATGCTTGGTTATTATTAATGATTCGTAAATATTCTATTCGCCGGATTCTTGATTAAGGTGTTAAAGCAGATATGTGAAGAACTGTCGAAGTATAAGTTGGCTAATTTGACACGATAGATTATATTATGTTGATTCATTGATTTTTGTAAATAATATTTATTATATATTTAGGTACAAAACTCGATTTTGTATCATCTTCTATTAATCAACGCATTCTTTGCCATCATCAATCAAAATATTTAAATTTATTATCTTTTACTCGAATTTTTTGCTCTACAATTCTACCTACTTAAATGATTATTTAAATGAAAATTACATATTATTTATAGTTGAGAAATTTAATACTTTTCAATAGCGGGTTTTTTCGTGAATTTAGATCAATTTTCTGTTCTATTGCATACTGTTTCCAACTTTTAATCAAGCTTATTCTTCAGTTTTCGTCATTTTTTCTTCGTTTATTTACATTATTTTTTACGTATTTATTCATTTTTTATTTTAAGCTTTATTTTCTATGTCATATTGTCAATGAAAACCAAGCTATTACAGTCTGTCAACCAATGGCGGTTGAAGAAGGGGGGCAGTATGAACAAAATCCGTTTTGGGATCCTACAAGATCATTTAGACGATTTTTAGCCATGTCAGTTATTTATTTTTTTCCCCTCCCCCTCCCAAACATTAAAAGCATTTACTCAGCTCGGTACCAGCCTAAATATCTCCAGTTCGGTCAATTAACTCGGTTTGATGACGGATTAGATATATGTACATTGGTGGGGATGAACTTGGGTCAAAATTAATTTATCTCCCAATTTACGAGAGTGGGTGCTGAGGGGTCAAAAATTCAAAAATTTTCCCTTTTTAAGCCAATTAATAGAGAATCAAAAGTTGTATAACATATCCAGAACTCAACCTCCTAAGTCAATTAGGAGGGAGATATGGTGGTTCCCCCGTTTTGACCTTAAAAAAGGACTGTTCGTCCCCTATCTCTCTATCAAATAGCGTTAAGAAGTTAAAATTTGGTATGTAAATTTAGTTGGAGCCCCAGATTTGCCTTTTGGAGTTCCGACTTTTTAGCTCCATTGCATCACCTCACAGCCCCAAGAAAGTAGTTTTTTAAAAAAATTTTCTAATTTTTCTAATTTTTTGAGTTTATTTCTTGCATAACTCTCCTCCAAATTGAGCTAGGAACTTAATTTAACTTTCAACTCCAAACCTCTTCATTTTCTATTACTTTGTTCGGTACACTCTGTTTCAAAAATCAAAATGAAAAATCAAACTGTAGAAATTATTAAAATGGTATCAGAACAAAAATTGAAACATGCGACGAAGGACTAAAAAATCACTTGAAACAAAACATGTATGTTTACAACCACCCTCCTCCTCTCCCCAGTAAGGTACTTTTGCATAAAATTATAAGTTTTGGTTATTGGAACGTAACTTAGAGTCGGAGAACAAAAAACATGGGCGGCGATAGAGAGCGGGGGGGGGGCGTTAAAACACTCCAAATTTTAAGCTAGCTCCTCAAATATTTGCAGAAAATTTAAATAGTGGTAGATTGTATGATTAAAAATATTGAAATTATATTTTTAGGAAGTCAACAATTTTTCCCCCTCGTTTTGTTGGCGTTATACGAAACACATTGCTCTTTTTTTCAAACTCTTCAATAAATAAGATTACGTTTTCAAATAGAAATTAAATGATCAAGTTCCTTATATCGGATTCAGAATAAAGATGGAGTACAATTCTTAAGAAAAAGTTTTTTGTAATGAAAAAAAAAAAAAAATTGGTTGTAAAGTCTCGGAAGATAATGTTCTATATTTTGAAACCCAGAATGGTGAGAATTGCCTGGAAAGTGGAAACAAAGCTATACAGAGAGTATATTTACACGCCTAATTGAGAGTTACGTTTGCAAATAGCGATCAGTGAAGGGGGGGGGTCATGATTCACGAATTATCTCGTCGTTGACTCAAATAATGACTATATTTTTATTTCTGTTGGATGTTTTCGGTACGAATATTATTATATTTTATCGCTGTCGTATATAATACGCTTTTAAGGTTGACACTAACAAGGTGCAACTACCTATTTAATCGTTATAAATGTGCCTGATGTTGGAAAAACTATTGTGTAGTTCGTGTGATGGCTTTGCGTAGCTAAACAACTCTTTCCTTTCTTCAAACAAAAAACAAAATTCGTAGTTTTCAAAATCTATAACACATTTCCAACTTATGAATATCTTTATTTTCCTCATAAAATTCAATATTCGAACGAAACTTGAATGGCACTTCATTAAGATATATTTTTTCAATAATTGTTGGGCACTTCAAGTCTAATTTTCAGTTTATTTTGCAAAATGATTGCATTAAGATATGTACAGGGTGTCCCCATAAAAAGTATGTCGGAATTTAACCAAAGGTAGTATTCGCGGAGATGAATAAAAAACGTTATTGTGATGAATTGCCTATCTTAAAAATTAAAGGGCCTATAATTTCTTTATTTTACGTTTGATTCTCTTTGAAAATTACAGAATAACGTTCTGAAAAAAAATTTAACTTTTCCAAAATTTTGTAATCAACTAAAATTACTTAATTTGAAAGTCATGTATGTTATGCCCAATTAGGGTCGCAAATTTTAGTTCACGATGGAAAAACATTTCCCTTATGGGAAAACGTATTGAAAAAATTTATTTATGCAACCAGGCATCCGAAATGGAAAAAATTTTTTTAATTCTTTTCCATTTCTGCTCCATTCTTCATTTTTTACTCTTCTGTATTTGATTTTGGGGTTGAGAAAAATCGTTGAAATTTTTATCAATTGTAGGTAATATGTTGATACAAGTATATGTATGATGATCAACGAAATTGGTTTATATTTCTTATGAGAGGTAGTAAGAAATTGTATTTAAAATTTTTTCACAGTGGTCAATTTTGTGAGCTTAAAAATTTTCGAAGACTGAAAATACATCTTATTTAAAAATTTTATCAACCCATATACCTATCTACATATTAGCTACAATTGATAAAAATTTCAACCATACTTGTCAGCCCTATCCAAAAATATAGTGAACCAAATTCTGCTCATGTACACCATAATATCAAAGATGATGGTAGGTGTGGGAGAAGTTGAAACATTTTGGGTTACTTCCTCGTTTGAAAATAAATTCGTATAATTACTGGGTTTTTTATTTTACAATTTTATGTTTTATAATTTCACCACCCTCGAACCTATTCTCGTGTACACACTCTTGCTTATAAAGCGAACAAAACCTTATTATTTTATTCATGATGCTTGCTGAAAATTTTTTTCCCCTAAAATATGTAGAAGTGATGGAAAAAAATTTTTTCAACCAGCATCATGAATAAATGAGGTTTTGTTCCGTTTGTAGCGCGTGCACTATTTCGTTACCACGTGTCACCAGTGGGAAATATCGTTACGTGCTCGCGAATCACACCATCAACTTTGAATATCTTGTAATATGGTTTGATATCAACTCACAGAGGTGAAACCTTTGGGATCATTTTCCAGCATCTGGTGGCTCATTATAATACTGTGCTGTAATTTTAATTCGAGAATTTATTTTTTCGTTGCCACTCTACCAGGTCACCCTATATACACAATGTGAAATTTAGCTTTCCATTAATTTTTTTTAGGTTCGGCACAGAAACAGGCTAAAATGACTGTGCTATATAAGGATATGTGCAAGGTAGAATTTTCACGTTGACCAGTTCACATTTTCCTTATTTTTTGCACCTTGATAACTTCACAAAATAGCGTAATTTGTCAGGTTATCACTTTCTTTGAAATTTTTTAAAAGTTAGAAAAGCAAGAAAAAATATGAACTGATCTCAGCCCAGCCGATATTTTTTAAAAGTTTTTTAAAATTTTGTAACTTTGAATTTGAATGGAGGGGTACGGAGTAGGTGGTGTCAAGGCTAAGTTGTTGACTTCAAATCTTCGTCACGTTCATTTGATTTCATTTTGCTATTTTTTTAAATCTCGCTTTCAATTTTTAAAAAATAGCCAGCAATAGAAATTATTTTGGTTGGTTATATTTTTAGCCTTATTTTCTATGTCGTATTGTCAATGAAAATGAGGCCATTACGATATATCGACTTAAGTCATCTGAGAGGAGGAGGAATCAACAAAATTTGTTTTGGGGGTCCTAGAAGACTATTACGACCACTTCGGAGCGTGTCAAATATTTATTTATTTATTTTTCACCGAAACTAAAAATCATTTGCTCAGCTCGATACCGACCAAAGTCGATCAAATTTGGGAAATAGACTTCGATTGACGGCGGATTTGATATAATGGAGTGGGGATGACCTGAGGTTAAAATTCAGCTGTACCCCGATTGGGGGGAGTGGTGCTGAAGGGCTAATATTGCAAGAATTGTTCCTTTTTGAGCTAATTAATAGGCAATTCAAAGTTGTGTAACATATTCAAAAAATCAGACTCCTAGATCAGTTAGGAGGAGGAGAGATATGAGGGGTTTTGCCCTTTTTTGACCTTGGAAAAGGGCTATTTCTCCTCTATCTCCCCTCCAAATTAAGTTAGAAAGTTGAAATTTGATATGTAGACTTGGTAAGAGCCATAGACATACCTTTTAGGAGTTTTGACTTTTCAGCATCATTACATCCGTAGCAGCGCCAAAAATGTGGTTTTTTGGTCAGTTTTCCTTGCGTGTATTTTAAGCTTTTTCTTCGCATAACTCCCCTTTAAATTGAGCAGTGAAGTTGAAGTTTGGTATGTAAATTTAATAAGGGTAGTAGACTTGCCTTTTAGTGGTCTCGACTTTCTAGCTCTATTGCACAAAGCCTCGCTTTTTTAATTCATATAATTATAATATTTCTCAAAAATCAGGCCGGGCGATACTTTTATTTTCATTTTTGTTCGTCTTATCTTATTTTGTACTTTTAAATAATTTAAATCAAAAAAGTTTCGAAATCTAGTTTAATTAAATTAATGTAAATTAATATTTCTACCTGCCATTCGAATAAACGATTCAGTTTTTTTTTTTATTTCGATGCTAATAATAAGGAACATCTGACGGAGGAATTTAAGCCGAAAAAAAAAGTAATAATTAACATTAAAACTGCGGTAACTTTACAAAGTTGTTTAATTCGACGGCGTAACAATCTGAATATTCATTTTTATAAAGTTTATAGGTAGGCGTACTTGGTCTCCTTATTTATTTTGTTTTATTATTTACAAGACCCCGTAGCTCGCAGTGACATTTCTACGAAATGTTAGGTTATAAACACGTCGAAAAATTTTTTTCTTCAATTGAAATGTTTAGAACTACACATCAGACATCTTGACAAACATTACGTATATTATAATACCAATGGATAGGTTAGTTATACGTAGGTATGTGTATATATGTCGCCTTTGAAAAACTGACCTTGTACGAGCTACGAAAATTTACTTCAATTTTTCATAGTTCATTAGAAATTCGAAATACACCTGTGTGACAGCGGTTTTTGAATTATTGAACGAGAGTGACGCATTTCAATATAAAATATTTAACGAGTTTTGCTGACCGCGTTTTAAACTTCAAAGGCAATATCATGGCGAAATTAATAATATCGTACCTAACCTACCTACCTACGTACCTACCTACGAGTAATTAAAATAGAACTGCGATATGTTTTTTTTTTTTTTTTTTTTTTTTTTTTTTTCAATAAAAAAGGTGTATAGTACGTTGAGGAATTCTTTCCACATAATATAGTACATTATTTTTCTACGTGAACGAATGACTAACGCAAGAATATTAATAATGGAAAATCGATTGTTAATTTAATTTTAATCCAGATTGATCGTAGCTGTAAAGCTAAACGAGTGTTTAGCCATTGTCGTTAACAATTAGTTCATCGAAATTCTGGCTATAACTCTTAAGTCATCTGTATAAATTTTTCAAGCCTTTTATAGGTAAACTGATCAAATATTTTGGAAACCGTTTGAAAAAAAAAAAAAATAGGATTCGATTAATATTCTATGTACGGAGTATATAACTGCTGGATGCATGATGGACGGACGTCACATCCGGCATTTTATCTTTCGGAACGTTCCCTAATCACGAACTTATTTCCGTTTTCGTTACATTCGACCACTATTTATAAGAGAACGTGATACTAAGCTGTGCTCTTATTCCATCGAATAACCACATTGGTGTATTTAGATAGGTACCATATATACTATTGATAGTATGAAAATATATAATAAAATAAATTATTTACGAAAATTACTCTTTCTGCTGTATTAAAACATTTATTGACCTGTTAAGTTTAAATTCTATATAAGTAAGCACTATGTGAAATTTTTTTCGATAACATTTGATAAATTTCCCAGCTAAAGAGAGATGATATTCGTATATTCGTACCAGGCTTAAATTCATATATATTATAAAATAAGTATACCAATATAACTTACACGTATTGAAAAAGTTTCAAGAGTTGAAAAATCTTTCTTCGAAATATTTTATCATCTTTTTTTTTTTTGGAACTTTCTAAATGATGAAAAATTTTGATACTTAGAACTTTAAAAGAAGTTTAATTTTCTCGCTTGTTTTCTTTTTCTCGCAAAATGAAAAAAATTCCATATTGGCACAATTACTTTTACGTAGGTAGTAGGTAATATACTTATTTGTTTTTACATCGGTGTTTGAAAAATAATCACCCATCGATTTAAGAGATACAGTCTATACTAAAATTGTTCACAGTTTTTTTGACTGTTTCGTTTTAAAGTATACCTATGCTAAAGTAGCTTAGCTGCCTACATACCAGCTTGCGAAAAAATCGTCTTACGTGTTTCTACAAGATAAATGGTTTTAAACCAAATCGAACGAACGAGAGGACAAATCCTCAGCCTATGGTAGCGCATTTTTCCAATTTACTCGTGCTTCGCTCGAGTTTTATCTCGATTTTAGGCTGAAATTCGTTCGTTAAGTTGAACGACAGACTTGACAACATTGCATTCGAAACTCAAGCAAGTTTACGAAGCGTGCTTGGAAATTAGAAAATTCGCAAGGGAACTGCAATGTTAATGTTCTTAGTTGTGTAGCTTTACTTGCACGCAACCCGAACCAAAACAAAAAAAAGGGGTGCGGTTTATTTCTGAATGACTTAAAGTACCCATTACTCGTAGCACGAAGCAAGTATATCTAATGTTGTGCCACGTTATACGAGTATTTAGTACATTTACACAGATATTATTCAGATATTGATAACGTTTTGAAATTTATATAGTATTAAATTTGTCTATATATCTATTTAAAAAAATTGATTATGCTTGCCATGATGCTGATGAATCATATAAAAAATTCGTCATTTCACTACCAAGTATGCTTCAGTTGGTAGATATGGATATGATGATACTTATTAAGGCTTGAAAATAAATACTCCATTGACTTGTTGGAATTTGAAACTCCAATTATTCAGTAATGCCTAAGTACCTACTCGGGAATAGGAATATTTTCACGGTAAAATTCATTATTTAAATCTATAGGAAATGAACATGGAATTTTCTTAAATGAGTTAATTGCATTAATAAATTTAATGTACGTAAGTAATGCAATTGTCTGCTATCAGTTACACTACTGAACCAATGCTGTGAATAGGTAATATTACATGCATCTGTTTCGTAAATAAATAATTAAGCATTTCTGCAGTAATTTAATGTTTAACGCTTCATTAACCATGTCTAACTATGTATTTAGAAATGTTTCGTATATCTAAGTATAGGTGTTCAGTGAATGTGTAATATTCTGACGCGATAAGATGGCATTCATCAAAGCTTCAAAAGTAATGATTGTTATGGCATGAGATACCGAAGGACTGGCGATAAACTGAGATTACCGGTGTGTGCTACGTTTCCGATGAATTTGTAAAAACTTCATGATAGGTTGGTTAACTTCTTATCGAAAAAGTTGGCAAAATTCGATTAAACATAGCGAGGTATCAAGTAAGAATGGCCTGCGATTCTAGAGAGTAGTTTTTATCAGCAGTGGTGGGCATTACAATAGGAAATCTCGACTCAAATCAGTACTCATTTAATTCTTTTTCAAAATTTTCAATTTTTGGTAAAAGATTGTAAAATTTTTTAAATGTGATCAGCATTAATGGTATACCTAGTCTAACTCCGGAACCCTGGTTATTCTAAGTAGTAGTACCAGCTTTCTTCGGTAGTTCGAAAAATTTGAACCGGTAGTTCCAAAATTCATCACCGTTCATCATTCATGCTATAGAAAGTAATCCCCGGAACAAATTACAGATGATTCAGACATTGTACGAGCGTGGTTGATGTATTATAATGTAGTTTAAATTCTAATGTGAAGCTTTGAAAAAAAAAAGCTTCAAAAATTCAATTTTAGGCCGGCCCAGACTTTGATTTTAGTGGAAAGCAACGTTGCTTTTTATGTAAACAAACCAGATCCACCTTGGATCTTATAATTATTCCTCGGAACAGATTCCAACTTTTTCCAGCATTGTACAAGCGTGGTTAATATATTAAAATGTAGCTTATCCTTTAGTTTACTTGTAAAAAAATGAGTACTAGTTTACTACTAATAATTTCGGCAACAAAACTACTAGTTCTGTTGACTAGTAGTAAACTAATACTCATTTTCTTACAAGTGTAAATATATAATAAATCGTACAAAATTGTGTAAAAAATATTTAATCATGATTTTTGTATAGAATAAATCTAACTTTAAATTTAAATTCAAAAATTTGTGTGAATGTAAGCAAAAAAATTTTCCAATTTACTCCAATCTCGAGACTGGAGTAAATTAGATCGAACTTCTACCTTGCACTATTACTTTCGAACTTTAAAAAAAAATCTTTAAAAATTCAATTTTGGATCACCCTAAGGTCAACAGATTTTGATGGAAACGTTGAAGCATTTTTATCATCACCTAGTACTATAGTTTCATTTTGTCTGAAAAATTTTTAATTATTCAATGCAAATTGCAAAAATAAACTGCCAATTACCCATGCATAGAACCCTACCAATATCATAGTATGCTGAAAAACAGATAAGCTTCCATTCCATGTCACTAGAATATTGCAGTTATCAAAAACAAAATCAAGCAAGCTCAAAAATTTGAAATGGTATCAACGATTTTTAATAAATTTTATTGTCAGATGGATAGGCATATTCCGACAGACGCTTAATTTTAATATCGTTGAACAATTTTTGACCGGGGGGGGGTGAAGAATGAAGATATATTATGGAACGAAAATAAAACATATTGAAATAGGTTTTTCAGATTAGTTAAATTATACTAAAATTATGAGGGATTTCTTGACGATAGGTAATTGGTAATAGTGGTGACAGGTGACGCAGGTAAGAAGGGTTAGTGCCTTAAATTTCAATTGGAAAAGATCAAAAGAATGGGGAAAATTGCTAACTGTGACATATTATCAATAATCAAATTATAATTATAATTTTTTATTTTTAGAATGGAATAAGAGATGGGCAATAAATATAGATAACAATGAGTAACAGAGACAGGGCGATAGTCTGACAGGTACTACAATACCATGACCCACAAAAATTGAAAGATGCTTAGATAAATGTAAAAAGTGAACGGTCTTCAGCTGAACTTCAAGAATTGAAAATTTAAATAGTTGAATAGATCAATGGAATGATTGAAATGTTAGATATAAAAAAAGGAAAAAATCAAATTCAGGATTCAAAATTTCAGATTCCAGATCATGAGTCGCGACAAGTCTATTAAAGATAAATAATGTCAAAATGGCAATGTCAAGCTAAATTATAAATAAAAAAAAATTGAAATTTGAAATCCAAAAAAATGTTTAAAATTACAATCTATATCCATTTGCAACAAGTTGACAATTTCTGCGAAAATTTTTCGCAACAAGGCCGTCTTGTTTTATCTATTTTACCTTCAACCTGATAAAATTTTGTAATTTTATCATTAATGTAAGTTTCACTTTTCAAAAATATCAAAGGTGTGAGCATTCATACGTCACTTGATTTATGGACGGAAAATGTGTACCTGTTCGTGAACTACAATATGCCACCTCTGAGCGAATGGGACTTCAAGCCTACTGTCATAAGATTAGGAGAAGATCAAAGTTCAGATCTGGCATGTGAAAAGGTATCTTTACAGAAGCCACAAGTAAAAACTATGATCAAAAAGAAGAAAAATACCAAAAAAAAATCTTTTTCCAACTTCACATTGGTTTGTTAATTTTTAAGAAAAAGGGATTCTCATTCCTATTTCTATGAAGTAATGGTTTAAGTTTCAGTAGTTTCAAATTTTCCTCATAGTCCATTCCAATCGAGAAGCGACTAAATACGCTCAATTTTGCCATTCAAAGTCCAATTTTCAAAATACTTTCTCCCGCTTAATTCCATTGAAATCCTGTAATCAAACTGAGATAATAATAACAACAATGACCAATCTTTGAAATGACAACAGGAATGCGCATTGTTTCAGGGATGTTTTGGCTGAACAAAGAACAAAATTGCACATAAAAAATGGAAGATTTTAGCTACAAAAATGAACATATTTAGTCCCTTCTCGATTGGAACGGACTATAGAATAACCCCTGCTCTGGAAGATATACTAAAAATGAGCAGGCTAATAGCAGACAAACAGATTTAGATCGGCAAAATATCAACATTCTCATGAACAATTAAATTCATTGTTCATTCTATTATTTATTGGCTATGTAATATAGACATTTCATGATGTGTTATCAATATTCCGCAATCTGCTCCTATCTATTTCATTCTTAATTTTTATCAGCAATCTCAGCAATTGTGCCGTTAATTTTCAATTTTTCTTCGCCATTATTCTGATTTTTGAGCGTAAAGGAACAGGTATGTAGCCATTTTTTCAATTTTAATTCGAATAAAATGTCGTAAATTGAAAAAACTCGACATATCTGCTCCTTTAAGCGTAACAGGAGTAAAATAAAACAAACTCAGTTGAAATATCTACATTAGTTTTTGCACAATCGCTGACTGAAGTTCAGTTCTTTTCATGAAAATTCTATACTGATAACGGGGATAAACTATAACTTTAAAATTTATTTTTTGAAAAACTTATCGCGTGAAATGAAGAGCCTCGGATTCAGAAGTTCCTAAAATATCTGAGAATCTACCTATTTTTGTTGTTGTTGTTTCTTATTATTAACATCGAAATGTGTTTAATAGCGCATTTTGGAAAAGATTACTCCTCGGATATTAATTCATTGCTATTCATAGAATTCCTTTTAAATTTCCAGCCAGCCACGACTTAGTTTGATGATATTGAAATACATATTTTACAGTACTTATATACGAAATTTCTGCTTACCGCGAATTTTGATCGGGTTAAAATTTAAAAAACCTGTACTACAAGCTGAGGGGATGAGATTGAAAAATTTTTTTATAGGTATTGAAAACTGCAAAAAAATTAGGTGTACAAAAAAAGGGAAGGTGGCTGAAAAAATCGAGGGCATAATTCCTCACAATCATTTTAGGATCTTGGCATCTCTGAAAAAAGATGAAACATTCTGCAGAAAAAAGATTACTTCGTATAGTAAGATGGAAAGCTGAATTTCAATTTAGTCATTTTGTGTGTATTGAATATTCGCTTAAACAGAAACACTCCTTCCCAATCCCCAGGATATCCACTTCACCCCCTATTACGGATTTCATTCTCCCTCACCATTCATTCAGTTTTTGGCTTAGATAAAGAGTAAGGCCTTAGATATTCACATTTTTGCGAATTATTGAGGTTAGGAAAGTTGTTACAATTATAATGTAGTATTGAAGAATGTAACAGAGAAAGAGGAAAACGACACATTTAAGACCTTTACTAAATGTACATGTCAAATTTCAACCCCATTGCTAAATATTTGGAAGAGAAGAGGAATTATTCGAGGAACCATTACGAAAATTGCCTAAAATTAATCTAATAACCTAATCAAAAAACCACTTCTTCGGGAGCAGTTTCGATCGGTATTGAGTCGAATTTAGTTGTCTTTCGAGAACCCAAAACAAATTTTACTAGTATACACCCCTGCTCCACCCCTCGCCTTCGTCGTTTGACCATCATCCACAATTGCCTGGTTTCCTCTGACATCATAATAGAGAACATCAGACTAAAAACAGCTGTATTAAAATTTATTCTACAGTAAATTTTTAGAAAATGAGTCATAGAACATTTTCTTACTTTGAAAGAGAGAGAAGCTAGGCTACACAAATAGATGCGAACCTTCTACAAATCATTCATACTTATGACTCGGTGGACATGCGAGTGTTATGTAACAGCTGTAGCCAGATTTTAAACTTTTAAAAATTCACAATAAATCCAAAGATGAAACTTTCGCAACTGTAAATTTAATTCTATTTTTTAGGACATGCTGTTTCTATCTACGAATACATATTTCGGTTTCGTTCAAATCTTAAGTAACCAGCGGAGAAAATTCCCTTATTTAAGGCATTCGTAAAACATGTACTCGTCAGGAAGGGGGGGCGAATTTTCTGCTGTAGTTTGCAGATCCCTCGCAAACAATATTCGCTCGCCCCCCCCCCCAGTACTTACGTTCATGATCATAATCAACCTTAATTAGTAAGAATGCTGCATAAACATCCTTTGGAGACATTGTACCCTTCATGGGCAAAATCACTCAAAAAGGGACGAGGATCTTCCCTTAATATCGCTTATTGGGTCAAGATTTTAGCAAAATAATAATATCTCCGAACTCCTAAATTGATTCATATCCGCTTCTAGTGACCTCTACCGTCTTTTTTTTTGAACCAACGTGATAATCGTTCTTCGAAAAAAAATCAGTGTTTCCAAGTTTGTAGGAGTACTCGAATATAGCTTATGGAAATATTCTACCAGGCAAAGTACTGTAAGCAGTGAAAATTTGCTATATTGATGAAATTTTTTCAGAGGTTGTCCAGTTCAGCTCTAAGGGATGCACTTGGCTGGCTACAGGCCTGCTAATGTTATTATAAAATCAAGTGAAAAAAATCTGATTGAATTTCTTTATCTATTAGCTGTATTTTTTCTTTTCTTTCGTTGCACATCTACGTACTCATTACTTAGCCTTTGATAAATGAACGAGACGGCCGCTATAATTGAGCATTTCAGAACCTACATTATTCTAAGAAAATTGAACGAAAAATGTTTGAGTATTTTCAAATTAATTTCACTACACCGGTATAAGTATGTAAGTACTAAGTAAGTAGTAGCGTATTAATCACACAATGTTATCATCTATACGAATTGAATAAATGATAACAATGTTCAAGTACATGCGAATGCAATTCTTAAATCGCAAAAAATGTACTTAGATTAGCTACTTAAAATAAATGTCCTAAATTATTGACAGTTGTACGATAGTTTTGAACGTATGCATGAGTGATTTTCAAAAGTAGGCATTGTATAGTAAGTTTAAAATCCAACTTCTTAGTCAGTTTACTATGTGAGTGTACCGTGTACACATGTGTTTTATTAAGCAGTTGTAATCACACACTGACCGAGTAAGTACAAGTTATAGGGTAGGCTATAGTTGACGATTATATTAATCTAAATATTCGAATCATCATTTTAAAAATAACATAGACTCTTACTTATAAGAGGAGAAAAATTTAGAAAAAAAAGAATCTGAAAATATGTGTTCATCTTGGTGCCCAATATTTCTCTCAATAGGCTTTAACTTGCGCCTTAACAATAACACTATTTTACATTTTTATTTTTATATTCACATAATACGTGTACTTAGCCTACGATATGGCTTTATAATTGATGTTGAAATGCATCTGTATCTGTGTAGTTTATTGCTCCATTGCCAGAAGAAATTATTATTATTATTATTATACAGATACGTTGTTAAAGATTTTTTTTTTTCATCGGCCGATGGTTAAAATAAATATCACCGGAAACACCGGACGGATAGTTTGATATAAAACAATTTTTTAAACAGCGGAAACGTCATTGAATGAAATATATGTATATCGAATAACTTTTAAGCTGTAGTATAGTTCTTGGTTAGATAATTAAATTTTCCTTATAAATGGCGTGAAATAATGTGCGTGGCATAATGCCCATTTCATCCTTATATACTTTCGTATTTATAGTGTTAATTTTTTGATATGGGTTAATTGATTGAATGTTAGGTATATACAGACACCTATATTCGGCTGTTGATGTTGGTTTCGTTACCTAATGGTAAACTTGAGGTCGGAATTTCTACCTTAATAGTATATTCTAAGCATGCGCAGGTTCGTTAGACGATAAAATTTATTGGCATAAAGTCATATGTATAATGTGGCTTTAGCTTATAGTAAACCAAAAGCTATTTACTGCCCACTTTAAATTAACTCTTATTAAGATTCTTATAATGGTATATATAGGGTCTACATTATGCTTAACTTAGTTTTCTATATACATATTATAAAGGCATGTACTTGTATAGATACAGATAGGTAGGTAGGTAGGTATGTATCCCTATACCTATACTTACGTTCCTCTACTTTTAGCTACGTGTTGTTATAAAATTTGTTCATAACACGTTTGCATAAATAGGTGCGTTTGATAAATTAATTACTATGCAGTTAATTAAGTTTATTTGCCAACGAATAATGAAACATAAATATAATTACAAATAGGTGTTAAATATGGTATTAATTTGATTAATAATTAAGTCACTCGATATTACCTACATTCATCATTTTAATGAAATTTGAGTAATTGAAAGATTTCTTTTGAAAACTAAAACCATTATTCATTACTTTTGATATTCGAAACATTTATCAACACGCTTAACTTTCAGTATTTCGTAAGAAAATTTATACTCTAAAATTTCAAATTTCATTAAAATATTACACACTTTTAAAACAACTGTACCGAAATCGAGTTTCAATTTTCGAATGCTACTTATAAACATTGAAAACATTGATCTCGAAATTTCATCTCTTTTTAGTAAATAATACTCTACCTTGTAGTCGTATTTTCATTTCTGAATCTTAACACCGAGCAGTTTCAAATTTTACATCGAGTTTGCTATACTGCTAGGTAAAATGAAAAGATCTGGTGTTTACGATTTCGTTCACATACGAAGACGTTTTTACGTTCAATATTGACAATTTAGCGAGCTAAAGAAAGGACAAAAAAGGGTACAAATTGTACGTTTCAATATCGCCATAAAAGCAATTTAATCTATAAAAACAAGAAATAAATCTGTTTCCTTATTTGTTGGTCCGGTACGCGAAGGAAACAAGTGATCCAATTAGAAAGAAACATGGCTCACAAATGTTCTCAAGTACGCGACGTATTGCATTAACTACGCTTTGGTCTATAAAAAGGTCCAATTATGCGTTTATAAATAAAAATATGGTATTACTTTCGAAATGTCGAGGTCTGAGGCACACACCTGAATTATTGACTTTTTTTTCCCCATACGAGTGTTTTACGCAAATAAATAGTTACAATGAAATGAGTAGATTGGTAGGTATTCGATCTACCTGTAGCTGGGGTATGTTTAGAATAAGGAATTCGTTCGAGATCCTAAAACCATTTTTAAGCATGCCAGATATTTACTCTTACTATTTTTTTTATTTATGAATTTTTATCCCTCCCTCCTCCTTCACAATCGCTTTAATTCTATCTGTAGGCTAAAATTGTCAGCGAATTGGAAATGCATGAATTGAGATGACTTCGGATCAAAATTCAGCCATGCTTAAAATTAGAAGAGAGGACTGTTAAGAGGCGAAAATCAGCTGCATAACATATTCAAAAGTAAGCTTCGTATGATGGTTAGGAAGAGAGAAATGTGTGAGTTTTGTCTCTTTTTTAACTTTGATAAAAGTTGGTTCCTCGCATTATTCGTCTCAAATTACGATATGAGACTGAAATTAAGATAACTGATTTAGTAAGAGTCCTAGATGTGTCTTTATAAGGTTCAGAGTTTTAAACTGTACAGGTTTTTGGCGATTTTTTTCCTTACTCCCATTAAGTTAGGAGGAGGAGAGGGGGGGGGTTGAAATTTATTGCGTAGATTTAGTGAAGGTACTTGATTTATAATTCAAAGTTTCAATTATTCACACTTCAAATCAATCTTTTATTTTTGTAAAAAGGAAGAAAGGAAGGGAAATAAAAATTTTAAAGATGCGTAGAAAAAAAGAAATATAATGCCGAAATAGATAAAAATTAAGAGAAAGGTAATTTTTAATTATAAAAGAAAATTACAGATAAATAATAAACTTAAAATATAT
>FIZR01006324.1:0-39495 GCA_900060175.1 Ferrisia virgata
AGAGAGAGAGAGAGAGAGAGAGAGAGAGAGAGAGAGAGAGAGAGAGAGAGAAATGGCAACCGAGACGGCACGTGATGTCAAAACCAGGTACCTACTTACTATTTAGTCAACTGAGAGGATTTTTTCAAATTGAACATAAACAAGTCTGTTGTATAGCAAACTATGACTGCTGACTGGTACCCTCAGACGTGACATTTGCGACGCGAATTATGAAATTTGGATTTTATGCGAACGTTGACAGCCTTCGACTGGTTTTTGTATGTTTTATTATTATTTTTTTTCTCTCGTACTCGTATATGCATCGATATACCGAAGTATATTTTTCTTCCTTTTCTGTTTCTATGACTGTGCTTTTGTGTATGTCTATGTCTATGTATCCCTGTCTTGTTACCACGTATACATAAGTATTCGTTCGAATAAGATAGAGAGAGAGAGAGAGCAGAGAGAAAAAGAGATGGCGAATGGTCGACGTGTCCTCCAGACTGGTATTAGACGTTGATCTTATCGTTCGAGACAATTCGAAGAATAATTAATTCCGTTTCGGTTGTGAAGTTTGTTCGGTTTCAAATAAGATCGAAGATGAATGATGCCAAAGAAGCATCATGTAGAAGGCAAGCAAAGAACACAGAGTTCGAATAATAGTTGGCGTTAATGGAGGAGCGGAAAAACTGATGATCTTCAATTTGGCTTATTTTTGAGCTGAAATCATCCTATATGGTTTCTTTGGTGGCATCAAAAGGCTGCCGAAACTTTCCGAAGTAGAGCCGTTTTCGAGAAAAAGCTGAATCTCTATTTTTCGGAACTCGAAAGTTTTTAGTCTGATTTTCTATGCCAGATTGTCAATGAAAATTAGGATGTTAGGGTCTATCGACTAACGGCGAATGAGCTAAAGGGGGAGAATATGAGAAGAATCCGTTTTGTGGTCCTAGAAAATGAATTATGATGACCATTTTTGGCTACGTCTGATATTTATACTCAAGTATTTATTCTCCCCCCACCCCTTTCACCGAAACTAAAACTCATTTACTCAGCTTGATACAGACTAGGTTTTAATTGGAAACGGATTTGATACTCTGGAATGAGGATGACCTCCGGTCAAAATTCAGTTGTGCTTTAATTTGGGGAACGGGGTGCTGAGCGGCTAAAATCGCTAAAATTGCTCCGTTTGAGCCAACCGACAGGCGACTCAAAGTTGTACAACATATCCAAAAATCAGCCTCCTAGGTCAATTAAGAGGGTAAATATGAGGATTTTCCTTATACGGCTATTCTCCCCTTATCCCCCTTCCAAATTGAGTTAGGAAGTTGAAATTTGGTATGCGCACATAGTAAGGACCATGGATGCGCCTTTTCGGGGTTTCAACTTTTCAGATCCACTGCGCGTCTTCTTACAGTCCATAAATGTGGGTTTTTCACCAGATTTTTCTTGTTTTGAGTTTGTTCTTCGCATAATTCCTCTCCCAATTGAGCTAGGAAGTTGAAATTCAGAGTAGGGGTCCTACATGTGCCTTTTGGGGTCTCGACTATTCAACGGGTAGATGGGGTTTCAGGTGTTGAAAAAATCGATTTTTTTAAAAATGCATACAGTACATGCCACCTTGGCCAGGACCAATATCAGGACCATTGATTAACTCCATACAACCATGAGAAACAAACATTTTTGAGAAAATCAGGTCTAAAAAAAGCCCTGATTCCAAACTTTTAATTGCTATCCTGAAAAGTTGATTTTCTGCACTTTAAGTACCGAGTTCTCGAAAACTAACGTATCAATCAAATTGATCTTTTTTTTTTTTTTTGAAATAAATGACAGCCTATTTTACATTTTGAGGACTATCTTGCTCGTGTGTCATCTATACCAAAAATGGTCGAATTTATTGCCGAACTTTTTGCAGTAAAACGACTCAATATTGGACGAGGCTAGGTATTTCAAAACTTTTCCACTCTATTTTCTTTCCAGGTAGACTTTGCAAATCATTTTGAAAAAAAAAGTAATTCCATATATGCTAAATTTAAAGCTATTCTTCTAATTTTTTTATGCTGCAGGACTGCATGAACTCAATACCTTGAATTTATCATAATTACTACTACCTATTTCATTTTTCCTGATATATTTTGGGGTTTTGGTCTATTCACCAACTTTTTCAAACGATCCCTATTTTTCAAATATATTTTTGTCATAAGGCAAATAATATCACTAAACTCTAGTACTTCAAGATTTTTTTGAAAAATTCATTTTTTCAACTCTTGAATCCCTGTACTCCCCTTAACCTCATTCCACCCTCTCACAGCCCCAAAAATGTAGTTTTTCATTAATTTTTCTTATTTTTTGAGTTTAATCCTCGAAATTTGGTATGTAGATTTAGTGCAGGTCCTAGATGTGTCTTTTAGTGGCATCGACTTCCTAGCTCCACTGCCCCCCTCCCGTTTCCGATGTGACTGAGATTTTCTTATTTTTAAGCTTGAAAAGTTTGATGTTTAAAATACGATTCAGGGACTGATTCTACTACGATACATTTTATTTGGGGGGAGGGGGGTAGTTTTTTATTTTTGTTAGCCTGGTAAATATAAAAAATCAATTTTGAAGAATCTTGAAATTGGAAAATTTATGGTGAAATTCTCAACTTTTTCTTCACTTTTTCTATCGAAAAATGAAATAGCTGCTTTCCCTCATTCTTTCTCGACCTCTTTTCAGATTATTCATTGTTACAGATCCAAAATTTGAACATCGACAAGAAAACGTTTTCACAAGCATGAAGCTATATCGAATCACTGATTTATGTGATCATATCATCAGCACTTTGACCCTAATTCTCCCTCCACCCTTTTCCCCTTGTTTTGAACTTGAATTCGCACTCACAGAACTTCCACGCTCAACCGGAGGCTTTAGAATATAACCTAAGACACTTTTTCCTCATTTGAAACTTTCAGAACTTTTGAGTCATCATATCAAATGCAAACGCAATTGGTCTCGCTAAAATTACACCGGTGTACCTTTGAGGACCACTTTGTGTGATCATCTCTTTCTACCGATCCTTCCACACCGAAGTTCTCTCGCCTTTAATTTTAATACAATAGTAAGGCATACCGCAGCAGCCAGCTACTCTCGCGTGCCATTAATTAACGTCTCCGAGAACTCTTTAACAATAGCACTTTTCCATAATTTCTATCGCCCTGTTGAATTGTACGGTTTATTTTACAAGTCACAACTACGACAACGACGACGACGACGACAACGTTACCACCACACTTACGTTACCAATTACTCTCAGTCTCGGCGCCAATTTCACGATATTGGTGGACGTCGAGGTGCAAAAAAATGCCATATCGTCGCCATATCCACGGCACCGATCCGATACCATTTTCCACGCTTGATAAATCTTTTCCGATGATATTTAACTACTGGAGCTTTTTATTGCTGCGCTGTACGCTGATAAGCCACCGGCTAAAGCGCCAGGCCGGCCATCGCGTGTTATATTCCGTCTCCCGCGCTAATTAATTTTCAGTCACGCTACGTTAATGGATAAAGACCGACGACGCCTTCCAGACCTTTGGCATGATGCTGATCCAACTGCAGCGTTTCGTCATCGGTATCGCGAAATTTGGCTGCAATTCTACGTCTTTAATAGGACGCGACGCGACGCGACGTACCTACTCGCAACGTAATAAAAATGCCAAGATATTTTATCGAAAGTGCATATTAATGCAGACGACAACGCAACGGGTAAGTACTAAAATCCTTTGAAGACGTAAAGAGAAAAAAAAAACCAGCATCTTTATGGAGATACAAGCAGACACCAACGACGATCTGCATGCTAGTGCTGGAAGCTGGTTCTCTTTCAAACGATATAAGCCATCATTGCATCTTCTTCTGGTACTTCGCACTCGTTCTTTTTGTGTACTTTTATGCGTATCTTACATCTCGCTCGACACTGGCGTGACCTTTACGGAAACACTTCTTCTACGGTAGCTCGGTACAGTAATTGCGACGACGACCAAGACCATTTTTACGAGTATACGCGAAATTTGTACAGCACACTACCGAAGCCGTTACGAATGCGAGACGAGCATTATACTCGCCTAAATGAGCCATATATGTACCGTAGGTACTTGTTGTACGTGCATAGTACGTGGTGTACGTCTACGTACACTATACTCTGCGTACATGGGCGTGTAATGTATATCTGTGTATAAAAAAAGGTGTATGCCAGAGCTGAGAAATAGTGTACGTAGACTTAAGTTACTTCGTCACTGTTAATACAGCTACCGTGCTCACCGCATGTGCTTCGAAAGCGAATACGATGACGACCGACGACGTGTTACTGCAGTAGCTCGTAATAAGCACGTATTCGTGACGACGATGTTTCTTTCTTTATTTTTATTTTTATTTTTCTCTGTCTCGCAGCCTCATCGCAGTGTTTTTCTTCGTTTTTTTTTTTTTTTTTTATTAATACCTATACATTTTTTTTTTTTTGTTTCATTATCGGTCATTTTATTGCACTGTTCACAGTACACTTTTAGTATACAAAATATTACACACGCTAAGGACAGAGTTATCAGTAGCAAATTCGTACTCAACGATTCAAATTACCCTAAATCTAGTTACTTTATATAATAATTTTATGTAAATTTATAAGTTTGGAATTTTTATTCCCAAGTAATAACCTGTTGGCACTTGGGAACTGAGGCAAAAAATTATACGTCGAAAATTTGAGTAAAATCATCGCATAAAGTGTCTTTATAAAAGTAGTTTGACGCGCTACACAAATTTCAGGTGGGTTTTTCTCACTGGCGTAGTTTGTTGAGTAACTATATATAAGCATCTCTCAATTTGGAGGAAAGTAATGCGACGAACGAACTCAAAAAATAAGAGAAACCGACCAAAAAACTACATTTTGGGAGCTGTACAGGATGCAATGGACCAGAAAAGTCGAAACCCCTAAAAAGACACATCTATGGCCCCTGCCAAGTGTACATGTCAACTTCCAACTTTTTAGCTCAATTTGGAGAGGAGTTATGCGAGGAACCAGCTCAAAAAATAAGAAAAACTTATCATAAAAAAACTACATTTTTGGGACTGTGTGTAGGGGGGGGGGGGAGGTGCAATGTGCTTGAAAAGTTGAGACCCTCAAAAAGGTACATATAATATTCTTATCTAGCCAACAAACTGAATTTCAACTTTCTAGTTCAATTTGGAGAATCGATAGGGGGAGAAACAGTCCTTTTTGAAAGCCAAAAAGAGCAAAATTCTTCATATCTTGCCTCCTAATTGACGTCGAAAGCTGATTTTTGGACATGATATATAACTTTGGATTGTTTAACGATTGGCTTAAAAAGGAACATTTGTTGCGATTTTAACCCCTCAGCACCCCCTCCCTCGAATTTGGGTATAACTGAATTTTGACCTGAAATCAACCCTACTCGCGAATATAAAATTCAGTTTCAAACTAAACCCATTCCCCAAATTTCAACGATTTTAGTTCGTTTCGAGCTGAGCAAATAATTTTTAGTTTTGGAGGCGAGGGAGGGAGAGTAGATAAATAAATATCTGGTTTCACAAAAAATGGTCGAATGATCTTCTACGACCCTAAACCAAAGTTAAGTTTTCTGAAGGCCTCTGAAAAATCGATTAAGAGAGGGGGAGGGGGTAAAAATGAAATATTGCACTTAGTCGTGTGAAATTAATGTCCTGCATCGATTTCAGATGTGTTTCTCAGAAAAATTTTCCTTCCTAGTTTTTCAGAAAATTATGGAAAATCGCAAAAAATATGACTTTTTTCGAAAACCCCTGAAAAATATGGTAATGACGAAAAAATGACATGAATGGTTATTTTTGGTAAAAACAAGTGCAACAATTTAATTTCTTTTAAAAATTAAGTGAGTTTTGCAAAATTAAAAAATTACATTATGGAGCTGAACCACATTTTTCTAAAATGATTTCGCAATTATTGTGACCCCCGTCGCATCCGGGTTTCTAAAAAAAGCAAAATTTGGACCACTCTTATTACATACTCGTAGAATCTCAAGAGAACCTACATAATTTTCCAACGAAGTTGGTTTACCCTCCATTAAAAAATTATCGTAATTCAGTAGCCATTCTAGAAGCTTAAATCTTCGAACATTTGAAGATAATCACATATCCCACGATGTAAACAAATCGATACAAACTCATTTATTCCAAACAGACATCGCGTCCCTCATCCATACATATCTTTACTTCAGCCATACCATAACTCTTCATTAATCTAATCCTTATAAACTCGGCAACGTTTTTGAAAAAAAAAAAAAAAAGAAAGAAAAAAAATAATATAAAAAAACCACCTCAAACTCGATCCAACTTCTTTACGTTGTTGTGTCCAATTGTGTGACGCCAATCTCGCATACCACAAGTCATACTCTTCACAAACTATATACCTACCCATTTCGTAAATTTCAACTGTCTGGTTAAATAAGATAAATATACCCGAATCTGACTCCGATATTCTCTCTCTCTTTCTATATTTATATCTTTCTCTTTCGATCCGGTCATCGTATTTCTAATATAGGTATACCAGACCGGTCCAGCTAAGAAAAAAAAAATCCCATCAACTTGGGTTGGTGTGGTGATAATTCTGTACACGACATAGGCAGAATGACGTTCGAGGTGTAATCTTTTGCTTCAGACTACCTGTTTTTTCCTCCCTGGCCCACCTCACTTTATATGTAGTTACATGTACGTCTGCTGCTCTTTGCTGGTACATGTTTATTGTATTCTAGCAGTTAATTATCCCAATTACAAAAAATTCGACCATTCGAGTAGGTACATAGAATAAGTAAACTTTGGGCGCGATGTTCATCTCTGTTTGGCTACTGTTAATTAATAAGCTAAGTTCCGATAAGATCTCGATAAGGTGAACCCATGGAGACCCCCGTCGAACAAGATAGCAATGAGTGCAGTGCAGCAGTCAGAGCAGTAGTACACATAACTAAAACTCGAATTCCGCATATCAATTGTAAACCGGATAATATTTATTACGATTAAATCGCCCGTACAAACACATATTATCAGACAACTCGACGTCTACAGTTCGATGTGCAAAAGAAGAAGAAGAAGAAAAAGAATAAATACAGCTACATAACGAGCCACCACATAGTCCAGTATATCGAATTAATGAGTCTAGATAATCTCCGCGCGCCTCCAGCGTCTATCCGGAGGAAAGGAGGAGAAATGCAAATTAAACGCGAGCAGACCGAGTTAAAAAAGGTTTTAAAAAAAATGCAGCGTAAAAATTTTTCTTCCAGTAGCATTTTCTTATCTTTATCTTTGGACGATGCTGCTAGCAATAGACATAATCCTCGGTGTTTATTTTTTAAAACCACAAGACACGACACGGCACGACATGACGCGAAGCCTAATTCGCAACATACTCAATACTCATGACCAGTGGTAATAAAATAAATAATTTTTCGAATTCACTTACCATAGACACAGGTAACGATGGCGTGGTACCGTTTGAATACGGATAAGGAGATACGAGGTAACCCATATTGAAACTTGTGTGTGGTACAGTTGGCTCCGTCTTAACTGTAACATAAAACAAAGCGAAGAAAAAAAATTATAGTAAAAATATGATTAGCAGCTACGCTGGGTATATTGCTCGGTACGAAAAACATAATAGAATAATTTTAAAAACAAAAAATAAGAAAAAAAAAACTTTCACTCGTACAGCAGAAGATCCAGGTGTAACCTTATACACTCTGGGCATTCGTTTGTAGTATATAAAATAAGGTAATTTAGTTTTGGGAAAGATGACGTCCGTCGTGTCCAATGAGTGCGAGTGCGAGGCAACAAAAATAAAAAATCGTAATTTTTAATCTATTTTGACGGCGCTCATTAACCTGACCACGTTGTTAAACGAACAACTTCCCTTCTCCGTACCTCGCCTATCGGTGACTGGTACCTCTACCTATAACAGGCGTATGATGAGGTAAGGCTGCGGGAGTATGCTCACAGAACCA
The DNA here is from genome assembly GCA_900060175.1 of Ferrisia virgata. Classification (NCBI taxonomy): domain Eukaryota; kingdom Metazoa; phylum Arthropoda; class Insecta; order Hemiptera; family Pseudococcidae; genus Ferrisia; species Ferrisia virgata. The sequence continues at coordinate 7,995 of FIZR01006324.1, forward strand.
CATTTTATAACGACCATAAGCTCTCGCATACACATGCAACACTTTAAGGCTGAATAACAGACCTTATGCTTATAGGTATATACTATACCATTCACGAAAGATTTACTCCAGGCCCCTACTTTACTCTTTTTCACCTCGTCCTAATCTTTCATCTACGCCTAAGATATTAGTTTATCGTCCGTTGCTCCTCCACCCGCAAACCAGGTTACCAAAAAATCGCATTATACTAATTTAAAAAACGAAACTCTCTTCGATTTCGTTATGAAAACACGCCATAAATATTCATTGATCGTACAACACGCGACGAGTGCGGTGATCGAGAAGGCAAAGGCTTCAACATAACAAGGACACAGGGCAAATACAACACGACTTATTACAGACTCGAACCATCAGTTTCATTTCCGTTCACTTTACACATCATCATCGTGATGGATATTCAATCTGAATTCATCTGGAGGTCTCAGAAAATCATTAAGATCATTTTTATATTTAATGTCCGTTGCCACTGAAAACTAAAATCTATTCAGCTAGATACCGACCAAAATCCTCAAATTGGTTCAATAGGCTTAGCTTGGATCAGGGTTACGTATAATACGAATGAGAATAATCTTGAATCAAAATTCAGTCATGTTCAAAATTGGAGGGGGTGATGCTGAGAGGCAAAAATCGCAACAGTTATTTGTTCTTATAACAATTTATAGAAGATCAATTGTTGCATAACGTATTTAAAGATCAGCCTCCAGTGTCAATTACGAGTCAAGATATAGAAAATTTTCTCTTTCTTGACCTTGAAAACAAACGGTTCCTCTTTTATTTTCTCTCCACATTATGCTAAGAAGTTGAAAAGCATAAAGATTTAGTAAGTGCCTTGGATGTGTTTTTTTTTTTTGAAAATTCGATTTCTTAGCTTCATTATAACTATTAAAAGCACCAAAAAAGTATTCTTTGATTACATTAGGTTCGGTTATTTCTGGGTTTCCCAGGCGTATCTCTGCCTCAAACTGAGTCAAGAAGTTAAAATTTGGCATGTAGATTTAATAGTAAGGGTCCTAGATGTCTCTTGCAGGAATTGACCTTTCAACATTAAACAGCATTTCACCTCCTTACCTCAAACGATAATTTTATGGAAGGTAGTTACCATTTCTGGAGTTTATCCCACTCATAGCGCACCTCCAATTGAGCAAGGGGTAAAGCTGACCAAGAATCTTTGGTGGGGGTTTTATGTGCCGTCCACGAGTCTCAACAATTCACATACTTTCAATATCTTAAGAAAATCCGATTTTTTTGCTTTATTTGTATATGAAAAAAAAGGCAAAGTTTTTCATATTTCTACATCAATCTTTCCTACTTTTTGGATTTCACTTCAAAGACAAAATAATTACCATCGAAAGATATTTAATAGCGCATTGTACAAATTTGTGTGATCAATTTTTGCGTCAACAGTGGGCCATCATAATCTGGACAAACATAACCTGGATTGTTCGAATTTTAATAACCTAAACATTGATGGTTTTGATCTTGATGGTCAACTGTTCTGAGCTGTAAACATCTGGATCGTACACAGTTGGATTATGTTCGACAAAAAAGTTGAATGTTATGAAAAAAAATGCTAATCAATTTTCAAAACTCTAAAATGTTAGAAAAAATGCACAAATTTTTCAAAAGTTATGTCATGCAATTTTGACTTTCTCTAGAACTGTAGAAGTGATAACATAAAGAATTTTGAAAATTTGCATAGCATTTTTTTCTTAACATTTATGTCGACGTTTGAGATGTTGGTAGTCCGGATATTGATGGCCCACTGTTGACAGTTCAGATCTTGATGGACCACTATTGATGGTCAACACTTGACAGTCCACAGTTGACCATCAACTGTCTCTGGATCTGGACTATCAAGAGTTGACAGTTTAAATCTTGATGGTCCACTGTTGTTGGTTAACTCTTGACAGTCCACTGTTGACCATCAACTGTCTATGGATCTGGATCATCAAGAGTTGAAAGTTCAAATCTTGATGGTCCACTGTTTTTGGTTAACTCTTGACGGTACACCGTTGACCATCAATAGATAATAATCTAGTGTTGACAGATTTGGACCATCAACAGTTGGATAATGTTTGACTAAAAAATTAACTACTGAGAAAAAATGCTAAGCAATTTTTCAAAATGCTGAATGTTAAAAAACGTCACAGATGATACTTGGACTTAGGTTGGACCAGGCTTCAATTTTATAAGATGTCCATATTGTGTGCGACGTCTTCAATTTTTAAGGATATCCTGATTGTGAAGGACATCCTTGAATCGGAAGGACGTCCTCAACGTGGAAGGACATTCCCAACTTGAAAAAACGCCCTCAATTGATGGACTTCTCCGATTCCGAAGGACATCCTCGATTGATTGTGGAAAAATTAAAAATATAAGACTTGACTTGGTAAATTGAGTTTCAAGTGATGTTTAACTCGATAATTTTATACTAATATGTTCGAACTTATACAACTATGCAATTCTGAACTCTGAGAAACGAATCACACTTGAATGTCAATGTGAAAAAATTGCCTGAACAATAAAAGGAAATGATCCAATTCGGCAGAAAAAATAGAAAAATTTTTTTTTGGTGACAAGCATTAGATAAGAAACGAAGAAAAAAATTATACCAACTAGAGCTTTTCACTTCACATAAAAATTTTGCATCTGTAAAAATCACTTACAAATCACTCTGAAAATTGACCAAAAATGACGCAATCTCCAACCATCAATGTACGAGTCATCGTATCGACCTACACATCGACGTTAATTCTCAAAATAAATAAATCGGTTTACACAATTTTCGATCTACGTTCGCTAATTCAATTACCACTCGAATTCTTATTCCGTCGCGTCGCATTGTACCGAAAACGACAACATAAACAACAACATTCCAAAACCACTAACGGTACATTCCAATTAACTCTGTAACGTTATTTTGTACGTAATATAATAATATCAATACACCATGATATAAGTACACTAGAGGGTAAAAACAAAAGTAGGATGAAGAAAGGTAAAACAAACAAAAAAAAAAAGCAAATACATGCACCATTGCGACGCAATACGGAAGGAAGCGTATCGAAATTTTAACGCCATTTTCTTCGGTTCGTATAAGCACATAAACAACCCTTCTTCGTTTAGAAATCTGATCCGCGTTCAAGCGCCGCACCAGCCAATATTCACAAACAATAATGTTGGACGAAATGGTCGTCCAAATCATACAGCGCATTCCTTTGACCAATGATCCAATTCGAATAGAAGACAGTAAATAGACACACTGCACCATTATACATGTGTATAGCCTATTTCTATATATACCATTTCTGAAATTCTAATACTCGCGAGGGGATTCAACCTCACTCGTATGATCGGTTTCCTTTTTCAGCGCTTCGTATCTTTTTCCTATACGCACGCAGTATCATCTATGATTGTACTTCCTCCCCTCTTTGCCCTCGTCGCACCCCTTAGCCTCATTGACTTTTCATATACGTACCGCGTGTACTGAAAATAAGGGCGTAAAGTTACCTTATCGGTTTAACTAATGTAAATAGAACCGCGCGCATACAATACCACGTTCGCTCCTCCTAATCCCTTTTTTTTCCTTTCCTTTTCGCATACGTAGGTATCCTTTTCCCTTCGAACCGAAAAACGAGAACTTCGCCAATATAAAGAGCCACATTGAGTAATAGAGAAATAAAAGATCTCCCACGCGAAATCACATCTACACAATTCTATACAAATGCTTACGCGCGCTGTGCTGGGGCTTCAACGCACATCGGTATCTTTCCAGTAACTCATCTCTCTTCTGTCCCCCCCCCCCCCCCCCATTACCTCATAGTACACATATATATTTGTAAATGCAGAAGAAGGAGACGAACGTCACGTAAAAAAAAGTGTACTATAAGCTATTGGAATGTCGAAACAGCGTGAAATTATACCCAAAATATGTTGTTGTCGCCGCCACCATCGTGTTCGTCTCCTTTCTTCATCCACCAAATACATACTAATATAGGTACCTTTTTCCGATAGAGTTCCTCTTCTCTTTGATTATGTGTATATGTATCTTTTGTATTATAACTACATGGTCTTAGTTATCCAAAATTTCCCTTTTATTTATCTTTCCTGCTGATGCCTTCTGAACGGTGTCTGGGTGTGGGTGTGTGCGAGTAAGTATGTGATTGTACAGGGGTATTTATATTATATCAACAGCGAATGCCTAAATGGTTATCGGTTATGGTAAATATACGACTGTAAGAGGGTTTCTACGAATTAACCCCCTTTTCTTTTTTACGCGCAATCTTTTCCTATTTTTGGAGATTTTTCGACAGACCGACATTTTTACACAAATAAATGATGATAATAACAATTAATAACAATCCCGTTCTGTTCGCGGCAACCGCGAATCATCCTTATAGCAATAATTCCATCCCTAGGTTACTGATGCAGAAGGATCTTTTGTCATTGTGAGGTACCCAAAGTGGCATACCTTTTCCCAATCTACCTCGGAATTCATTAGCCATATCTATCAAATGATGAAATACGGTATTCTGACTGAAATAATTTTTTTCGGAGGGAGGGATGATGAAAAAATGATAAATTGAAGTCATAAATCATACGTGTAGAGCATAAATCAGTGATTATTTGTACAAAAAAAAAAAAAAAAAAAATTACAAGATACCTAATTAGGAATACGTAGGAAAAAACTCTGAGCGTAATTTTTGTAAAATACCATGGTCTCATTTACGGAGCAAAGAAAAATAATTCTCTGAAATATTCTTTTTTTTTAATTATGTTAGGGGTGGTGGTGGATATGGGAGTGATTATCTGAAACCACGAAGAATTACTTCTGGGATCCCTTTACTGAATTTACAAACCAAATTTCAAGCTCTTAGCTCAATTTGGAGGGGAGATATTCGAGGAATAGATTTTTTCAAAGTCAAAAGGGAAACTCTCCCTCCTATCCCCCTCCTAATTGACGTAGGAAGCTAATTTTTAGATATATTATAGCACTTTTGATTTTGTATCCATTGAATCGAATACTAACAATTTTTGAAATTTTTGTCCCACAGCAATCGCTCCTCTATATTTGGACATACGCAACAGAACTTTGATTCAAGATGACCACCATTCATCCAGTGCCAATCGTAACTTATTGGCCCAATTTGAGTGAATTTGGTCTGTATCGAGTCAATTAAATGGTTTTAGCCTCGAGAGAGCAGAGAATACAAAAATAAAAATAGATACCTGACCTCAGCAGTTGCGTTGAAAAAACAATAAATAGGTTAATAGCGCATTTTTCAGTGGACCATTAAAGTCCGTACTATTCACATTTTGATGGCCTCAACATTGATGGTCAACTGTTCTCGGCTGTTAACAGTTGTATTATATTCTAAAAAAAGTTGAATGTTGCGAAAAAATTTTAAAGAAATTTTTAAAATTCCTAGATGAAATTTGGACTTCTGCTGAAACTGAGGAAATTTGCTTGGCTTTTTTTTTCTTAACGTTAAAGATATTGGCAGTCCAGATCTTGATGGTACCGTATTAATGTAATGGTCCACTCTCAACAGTGCATAGTTGACTATCAACTATTGGTCAAGAGCTGATGGATCTGGACCGTCCAGAGTTGACAGTTCAGATCTTGATTGTGCGGATGTTGATGACTCACTATTGTTGGTCAACTCTTAACAGTCCCCGGTTAACTATCAACTACTGATGGTCAAGAGTTGATAGTTCAAATCTTGATGGTGTGGATGTTGATGGTTCCCTATTGTTGGTCAACTCTTGACAGTTCACAGTTGGCTATCAACATTCAACTGCTGATGGTCAAATGCTGATGGATTTGGACCATCAAGAGTTGCCAGTTCAAATCTTGATGGTGCAGATGTTGATGTTCCACTATTATTGGTCAATTCTAGACAGTCCACAGTTGACTTCAAGTATATTGATGGTCAAGAGCTGATGGATTTGGACCATCAAAAGTTGACAGTCCAAATTTTGATGGTCCACTATTGTTAGTCAACTCTTGATCACCAATTCCTAGCGGTCACGTGTTGACAAATCTGGACTGTCAACAGATGGATTATGTTTAACAAAAAAAAAATTTAGCGTTATAAAAAAAATTCTAAGCAATTTTCCAAAATTCTGAATGTTAAAAATATTACAGATGAAATTTGGACATATGCTGGAGCAGAGGAAGGTCAAATGCTTACAGACTTAGAAATATATGTCTCGGGCTCATTAGATGATAAGTAGTTGGGTTTTATCAGATAAAATATTGAAATTCCAATAATTGACAAAAAAATCAATTACATTCGTAAGTTTAGGATGAAAACACTCTATCAAGTCCATTATCGTGTGGAACGGTATTATTTGATATTTGAAAATATTCCAACATCGGAGGCAAAATATTTTTACCATGAAAAAAATTAAAATAAAAGAGAAAACGAAGTGAAGAAAAGAGTAAGGATTTTTGAAGAATAAAGAATCACACCTGAGATACACATAGTGCATGGAGAACTTTGGTCTACTACTTCAATATTGTGAGGATTGCAGTGGAGCTCACTGCGGGAAAATTGTACAAAAAGGTTGAATACAGAGTGTATTTATTGATCAATCTGACCACAATCAAATCTTCGACAGGAGAAGTTGATGAAGGATACCGTGTTTGAAAATAGCCTAGGTGAACTTCTTGTACCAAACAAATTCCCTTCGCTATCCCTCCAACTTCATCTGAACATCAACAATGCAACAAATTTGGGTTCCCTACTCCCTCTTCCCGTCATCATCTTCTTCCTCTTTCCTTTATAAATTAATTCCCAAACAATTGTCAAGATTATTTCCGCACTGATCCTTAACCCTGACCAAGAGGCCACACTATCTCGAAACCTCATCAATCTCGATCCTCTTCTCTCGTAGGTACTGCGGCGATGACACATTTAAAAATAATCCTACATCAAATTATCCTTCACGAGAGAGAGAAAAAAAACCACGCATCCAGCCCGACCTCTCATTTCTTCGGCTCGTTTCGTCAACACTAAATTAACATTTCTCCATCTGTGTCATCATCATCTTCGCTCCGGATACGTAACCATTTCTTACTCTAAAAATAATCATCGGTATGTCTCGCGCGCCACTACTACTCTTCTTACCAGCATAACAACCGCGTAGCCTATGATACGTACATGCATACGAGTTTTACTACGAAGAATAAGTATTTTAGGTACAAGATGGGTTAACGGGTTACCTTCATATAGCATGCAGTACATATACAGAAAGAACGTGTTGGCAATTTGTCGAGATAAACTATAAGACATCGTGCATACAAAAAGGGTTGTAATCTCGAGACCCATAAAAAGATACGCAGCATCCAGGAGCGAACAAAAAAAAAAAAAAAAAAAAAAAAAGATGAAGTTAAAAGCGTAGTACTAAAATGAAAATTGAATAGTAACGTGGATATTGTCAAAATCATAAAAAGATTAAAGTAGAATTTGGCGGGTCACCTTGCAAGAAAAAAATAAAAAAATTAGGCAACAAAAACAACATTTTGGCAAAATTAAGGGAAAATAAGAAGGGGTGAACAAAAACGAAGATGCAGGGACGGCTTTGCCGATCTCATTAAGAATAATCTGTTTCGTAGGCAGGATAAGAGATGAATGGGGAAGACTGGTAACCAAGTGAAAACTTACTATTTTGCAATGTAAATGTAGTATGTACTTTTGTACATTTATTCTGTACTACTTTTATTGTATTTAGCATAATACTCGAAATAAAGGTCATTATTATAACTGTTTATTTTCCTTTTACACGGAATGTGTAGTAAAATTGTCTGTTAAATTGGAATCATTTTTTCTTACTTTATTCTCGCAGAGATTTCAATTGCGAGCTTAGGTTTTGATTTTGACTTTTGATAGATGTGGATTTCAAATCCATTAAAACTGGGAAGTGTTTCAGAGTCTTTGAGATTTTCAAGGTTTATTGATTTAAGGATTTTAATAAACTTACAGGTTGTAAGGATTTAGGGGCTTGGGAATTTCAATGGTTTCAGATAGCTGCCATCCTGCTTTTCACTTGTATTCAGCAGTTTAGAAAACACCACTGATGAATCATATCATAATATTGTCGATAACCCTCGTAACAGTTATGCGAATTTTTTTTTTCATACGCGGGAGTTCGCTTGTACACAATATACACATAAAACTAACCATACTTCAATATCCCGAATACCTGGAAAAATTATTGTAAGAAAATAACAACACATTAATTGAGATGCTGCTTCACACACTATAATTAAATCTTCCTTCACCTATTATAATTAGATAATTAAAATATAACGTCGGGAATCGAGTAGACCCCGTAAAATTAAAAACTAGGACTACCAAGCCACGTACAAAGCGGTGGTAAATGGACTTAAATGAATAAAACTTATGATTTTAAAAAAGACAACTAAAATGGATGTTTTCACATTAGTTGGCTTTAGCAGCAGCAAGCAAATCATCGTATGGGTCAGGAATTTCGGTTGGAACTTCGTGTAGTACAATAGGATCAGTAACCTTTAAGTGTACTTTAATGGCTTCTTTCAGATTTGCGATGTATGTGTTTATTTCTTTTTTTATTTGTACCAAGTCACCCTTGAGTCCCTTTTCAGAGATTGCTGACCATATGCCTGTAAAAATACCAGAATATTTTAAATATTCGACCGATAAATTCTCTGATATTTATTTTTGATAGATAGGCACGTATAAAATAAATTTAAGTACACGTATTAAATTGTTAGAAAATTTTCGACAAGTTATAAGTATAAGATACTTACGTTTTCCATCGCATGTGGCAAAGACACCCCAACCTTCTGTAAGACTTGCGCGGTACAAGGCAAATTTGCTGCCTAAATGCAAAAAAAAAAAAAAACGTACTTTGTTATTTCCGATGCTTTCGTAGCCAAGTTTTTCCGTCGTTCTAGTTCTTATTAATTATAAAGCTTTTTGAACGTAAAATTAAGATTTCATTGATGTGTTTGATGGTACAGTTTTAAATACTCTTCCCTTGCGCAAAAAACAGATTGTTATTGCTTGAAATATGAACTTTAAGAGTACTGGTACATTTTTAAATAGGTAGACGTACATGAATTTGTTCGTCATCGCCGCGTTACATTGGAACGAAAAAATATATTGGATTGACTTGAATTTATGAACAATAACTGGAAAGAACTGAAGAAAAAAATTCCCTTTTAGGGGCTATAAGAAGGAAAAATTTGAGGATGAAAAGTTGACACTGCCGGTGCCCCTGATATCTTTCTACCAAGTTTCTAGATGTTACCTCAATGAGGATGACTTGCAGCTGTGAGAGAAACTCGATAAACGTCAAAAAACAGGTTTTTTGGACGTCTAAAGGGATAATTTAGGATCGCCCCTCGAAAGGCTAGGTTATTTGGTGCAACCTTTACAGATATGCAAAGGTCAAAAAAGTACAAATAAGCTGTTTTCTTGGATCTCAACCAAAGTGGGGAGGGGGGTTGATTTTTGAATAGCTCGTGGCTCATTCCATATCAAAATAATCCAAATTTAATCTTGGATTATTCGATTTTTTTCAAAATTTTTTTACTAGTTCCTCTCAGTATTCTGGTAAAAGTAACATCATCATTTTGGTCTTAAATCCTCCAGCGAGCGAGATAGGAGATGGTCTTTGCAGTTTTCAAACATTTTTAACTTTTTGTCAAACCGTTCAACTTTAAAGCTCCATATTTTGGGATTGAGTAGACTACCTGAAATGAATCTGATTCTGTAGTTTTATGAAGATTTGAAACCAGGCTTGAATAGATGAATAAAATATTGAAAGCTCAAAGTTGAACTTTTGAAATTAAAACTTATTTTTTCAGAGCTTCCATTTGAATAAAATAGCTTGCCGTGGAGAAACCTCAACACTACCAGGACACCCTGCTGAGTTTGATTATTGGCTTACTTTTTTGATGCGACCTCTGTAAAGGCCCCCACCAGCCCTCTCATTGTGGTAAAAATTCAAAACAATATATTCCTTACTGAACTGAGATCGCCAAGTTTGAATATTCACTCATTATTTGGATATGTCTCGTGAGTACCTCTTCCCCCATCCCGACACTTCAAACATGGAAAAATTTTGAAAAAATATGAAAATAGCGTATAACATACCAATTTCTACTAATTCTACTCTGCTGAAATTTAATATAATCCCAATCCTCCGTGCTTCAACGTGAATCCCAAATTATCAAAAATTTCAGGATCGCAAGGTTCATGCGAGTTGCATTGAAAACTTATTTGACATTCTATCTCAGCAGCGTCAAATTAGTAAACAAAAATATGTCACCTGGCTGTTTTAATATTTTTTTCAAAATTTTTCCATTTTCAAGGTATTTAAAAGGGCACTCTGAGGACGGATCCAGAAAATAATCTAATAATATTTAAACTCACGCTTTTTGAATTTGCAACATTGTAAAAATCGATACCTCAGCTCATATTTTGAAATGTTGATCAAAATTGAGTACCCTGCTACCGCTTAAAAATATTAAAGTCCTGCTTTAAGTAGAGCTTCCAACCTTTGTACGATTTAAAATTGAAGGACCAATATCGTAGCTTGAAATGTTTTATGGAAGGGTCAACATTTTTTTGCAGTGATGGGGTGCTATCTTACCAAAATGACGGCGTTTCTTTCACTGGATCTTGGGCAGGAAGTTGTAAAAAAAAGTTGTAACAAAGTCGAAATAACGAAAAGTAGATTTGGGTCGTTTTGATGTGAAATTGATCATTTGATGAGTTTGAAAATTCGCAGACTACGAAACTCAAATTTTCAACATGGGAAGTACGTGTCCGAGAATACTTTTGACCCTCTACCACCGAGTTGAAAAGTATGCGAGTCCAAAAATTTTTTCAGCCCAGAAAAGTGAATTCAGGTCGAAATAGTTGCATAGTTTTACATAGCAGTGTTGCCAATCTTATTTATAAATGAAAGTTTAATATGTTGCTCATTTTCATGGCGAAATTTCACAATTCAGTGTTTTAAAATTATTTCATTTCTTGGCAACATTGCTATGCAAAACTATCCAACTATTTCGACCTAAATTCACTTCTTTGAGCTGAAAAAAATTTTGCACCCACATTTGAAGTAATAGATCCTTTAATTGCATTTTTTTTAAAAATAAAAAATCTTGATTTTCGCGATCTTTTACTTTTCAACCCTCTGATAGAGAGCCAAATTTGGTTCCGATCAAATCGAAAATGTACTAGGTAGATGCAAAAACTCAAATCGCTTCTTTTAAGCTCTTTGACCGGGGTCGTACACCATTTCTAAGGGGTGTAAGTGACGAAAAACTACGTTTTTTTTTTTTTTTTTTTTTCAGAAAAATGACCCTATTTTGAGAAATTATAGCGACACCTTCGTTTGAGCTTGAGGCACAAAATTTTGTATGGTGAGTTTTCAATTTAACGTGAACTACTTCTAAGGTACATTTATATGCGATAGAAGTAACATTTTATGTATGAATTACAAGCAACTCTTCGAAAGTTGGTAAAAAAGCTAAATATTCGGATTCGGTATGTCTTTGTCTTGCTCTTTACAACAATTCAAGTTTTACTTCGCATGCTGAAAATTTGATTTTTACAATCTGCGAACTTTCTAAGCTCATTCTGAACCATAAAAGTGGTATTTAATCGAGCTGCCAATGGGTCAGCAACGCGTAGAAACTCAAATCGCATCTTTTAGACACTCGTATACTGTGCGAAGTTACTAGAAAATGTAAGTAAGCCAAGCCAAAATCGAGAAAAACTTCATTTTTTTGGTAATTAAAAAAAAATTGTCTATTTTGAGAACCTTTAGCATCGTTCCATTTAAGATATTTGGCTGAAATTTTGTACAATGTCTTTCCTACTTGAAATGAGTATCTTCAGTGAAAAAAGTTAAAATTCGAGGTATTTTTTTTCGCTCCACTCTTCGGAGACTCCGATTTTAATGAAACTTAGACCATTGGAAAGAGCATATCCAAAAACCCCACATCCAAGTTTTCAGCTACCGAAATTGATTTTTCGAATTTTGGCGAATTTTTACAATTCTTCTCCACAGGTGAGTTATACATTATAATATGAATTTTGAAACATTTTCTAAAAATTGGTGGAAAATCAAGAAAGATACTTTGGCAGCTAAAATTTTAGCTATAACTTTCTCTCGCGGTGTACTTTCGATGGAAAAATTTCAAGTCAAGGTTTCGAACTGTCATATTCCAGTGCTCTTTTGTCCCTTTAGTAAGAGCTTTTCAGCTCAATGATCGCCCAAACTCGATTTAAATTCATAAAGAGGGGAAATTTCGTATATAGGTACTGTAATGTATGTTTTTCAATATTCTCGAATTTTTCCAAAATCAATGCATACTTTGTCCCCCTTTTGGAGAGCAACGTCGTGCAAAAGTTTACTTTTTTCTCCAGGAGGTCGTGGGAAGAAGGCAGGGCATTCAGAAAAAAAAATCATTTTTGAAAATTTTCATATAATGGAAATAATTTTTTTAAATCTGCTTAATTCACTTTTAGGAGTATTTTTCTGGCATAGTATTTCGTACTGTTATGTAAAATGAGAAAAATACAATTGCAACTTTCTCAAGGAGTAAGTCCGTTTTGCTAAATAACTTGAAAAATTGGCTCAACCAAACGTCGTAGAGCGTGAAAAGACAAATATTTTTATTTTTTTAAATTCCCTCCGAATCGGTTATGGGGGACAGAGCTATGGCGAAAAGGAAAAACAAATTATACTTGGAAATTCCTCTTGAAACGAATAATTTGTCCTTATGCGAGTTGGGCATAAATTTCAACGAACGAAAAATTGGATAAGCCTAGAACTGGGGTTTTTATGGCAACGGAATTCAATTTTGACAATCATTTGCGCGTTGGACCCAAATTGGGCTTTCGAAGGGTAGGTTCAAAATGCAAAACTTGCCTAATTTTAGATATCGTAATTGGTATTTGGGGTTTTAAATGTGCTGTTTTAGGATCTCGAAACTACATATTAAGCTCTGAGGCAATATATTTTAGATACCAAGGTCCGGAATTTGGTAAATTTCGCATTTTGAACCTCTTCTTCGGAAGCGCAGTTTAGGTCGAATGCTCAAATAGTTGTCAAAATCGAATTTCGAGACAATACAAACCCTTGTATTAGGCTCATTCAATTTTTGGCTCGCTGCCTGACTCGCATAGGCGTAAATTATTCATTTCAAGAGGAAATTCCAAGTGTTGCTTTTTTTTTTCGCTATAGCTTCGTCTCATAACTACCTAGAAAAAAAGCATTCTTTTACGTAATTGTGGGAAGTACATGCTACGAAATGTGAATTGAGCAGATTTTTGAGAATTATTCGTGTCAATTGGAGATTTTCAAAAATTATGTTTTTTGCACTCCCTAGCTCCTCCTCCCCACGACCTCCTGGAGAAAAAGGTCGAAGTGGTAAAAATGTTTGCCTTTTGATGCTCTACAATTTTTGTTTCAACACTTTTTCCGTCAGTGCGTTATTTGGGTAGTAATTGCTAAAAAAAAAAACAAACTTCGCACTACCACCCCACTCCCAAAGAGGGTAAAATATGTATGGATTTTAGAGAGGTTCGAGAATATTGAAATAGTGTGTACTCCACAGTACATAAATACGAAATTTCCACTTTCGTGAATCATCGGGTTCAAACCCTGAAAAGCCCGTACTACTTGCTTTTTACTTGCTAAATTGAAGTCAAAATTAAATTCGAAGGGTGAAAGGGTACTGGGACAGGGTGTTTAACGGACGTGCAAAGTTATTCAGGTACTGCAAAGTCCTATCATTTTGACTATTATTGACTCAAAAGTCATGCATTTTTCGAAAATTGAAGAAAATCTCATTCTCCCTTGATAAGTAATTTAAATTAAAAAAAAAATTTTTAATGGCAAATTGAGATTAAACTATCGCAAAATTTTCAGTTAATGTTCATTTTTTTTTTTTTTTTTTTTTTAGTATTAAAGTAAAAAATTACTTATATGATACTTATGATTTTTTGTTAAAAAAATTAAGTATATATCTAGTTTTTCATTTTTTTTTGTTAATTACATTTCTTTGTAAGTTGATTCAAAAGATACTTACTTATGATTTTTCTTTTGCAAAAATTATATTCATTTTTTTTTTTTAATTAAAATTGTTCAAAATTTAAAAAATTTTAATTCAACAGTTACTTTAGATTTTTTTTTGAAGAATTATATATTTTTCGATTTTTTACGAATTTTTAACAAACTATTTGAAATTCATATTAGGCACGTTATCACTGTTATCTGTAAGGAAGAATTTTAAAAATTCGCAATCAACTTCGTAAGCTGAAAAATTTGGGATTTCGGGACTTCCGATATGCACTTTTCAACTGTATTAGTTTCATAAAAATCAGAACCTCAGAAGTACGTGCACTTCTTTTGTCAGATAAGAGTAGTTCATTAGATGCGTAGGAGATTGACCGCTGACTTACCCAAAACTGTTGCAACTTCAGTTACAACTGAAGCTGCTTTCTTTACGGGACCGTCAGGACCGATTTCATATTCCTCAGCTGTAAATACGGGAACAAACGATTAGAAAGCCTCGGACAAATAGAAATTCGAGAAACGTTCGTGTATTTTTTAAAAAGTTTTATTACCAGTAAGTTGACTGTTTGAATCCTTTTGGATAATGTAGTCGTCTCTGTTCATACCCACCAAATCCATGCTAAATTTAATAAGAGACTTGGTCCTGCGAATAATTGCAAGAAGTATTTAATTAATACCAGCTATGTATTAGGTATATTATTTTTTTTTTATCTAGCGTAAGCTGAGCGCAGTATGTGACTAAATGGTGCAGTAATTCTTATCGAATCTAATTCGGATATACGTACAATGTATTAACACTCCACCAAACCGTATGCATTTTGACACCCTTAAATCCTTCGTCTCTTGGTTTATATGTTTGAGCGAACCAACGTTCATACGTAACTGCTCCGCATTTAGTTTCGTCGTGGGCTAAAATTTTTAATAATCACTCGAAGTGAGAAATTTTATTCCACGTAATCGCAAACGTATGCATGAGGAAAAAAATGCATTCAATCGACTTACAAACAGCCGAACAAGACTTGTTTTCTTGCGAGATACCATCATATTTGGTTGCTTGTGTAGTGAAATACGTCGTCTATTGAATAAGAGGCCGAACGAGTCGTAAATACATATGATTAATTTCGAAAATAAAATAAGTAATTGCACATTTGAATTAGCTCACCCTTGGCACATCGTAAAAGTCTTTCTGGTAAATTACTTGTTGACCTGGTTGGTTATCTTTGTTGAGCTCATTATCAGCTGCTATAGGATCGCAATCATCATGATCTGCATTAACCAAGGCGAGAGTTCCGACAAGTAATAATAAGCACACTTTCATCTTGGATTATATTCTGAATATCGTAAAGTAGGCAATATTAAAAATTAGTAGATATTGCACCACATATCGATGATTTAATTATTAATTAAGTAGATAGGTGTCTGTTATAATGTAATTTTAAAAAAGCATAATTAATAATTTCGATTAAAACTGATTAGTTTTTTTTTTTTCAATAGGGAAAAAAAATTCATCAACTTAGCTTACAATTATGGTAACTCTAAAACAAATTTAATCTATTGTTCAATAATTTTTTTTTTTTTTTTTTTTTCAAAATTAAGTAGCTATCTATACATATCTTAAAGACCTATCGAGGAATGGAAAACATAAAATAAAACAATAAATAATTTTCATAAACCGTATCTGATAGTTAAATAAAGATCCAAAAGTGACCATGTAACGAAACAAACGGCGAATTTAAGTTTATAAAAAAAACGTCTCATCTTAAACAAAATATTATCGAAGAAAGCGCAAAAATTGAACATTTTTTTTTTTGTTGTTGTTAAGTTTACAAGTATTAAACCTAAATAAGTAATTTGAAAAGAATAAAAAAAATAATATAAAAAAAACGAACAATAAGTAAATCTAACCCGAACTTCTTCAATGAAAAAAATCTATACCAAAGAAATCATTAGATTAGGTTCCCGGTTGGAAATTTTTTCAAGAAAAAAAAAGTAGTTCTCTTGTTAAAAAAATTACGAAAAATTTAATACTAAAATATACAAATAACTAACCTGGAATTTGAAGAAATCCTGCAACCCTTTTCAAAGTAGGTGTATAGTTGGAAAGAAATACTGAAGTAGTGAGAAATACGATAAAAAATTATGTGATTTTATAATCGAATCGAATTCGATTGTATCATGTGACTGAAATCTGTTTTTCATGATTATTGGCATCATATTAATCGTTTCGATGACTGTTTCAAGGATTTGATCGCTCAAAAGATATGGTTTTTGACAGCTGGGTAAATATTCTGCATCGATGATTTCATGCAAAGTGCAGTTTTGCTACGAATACGCGTGAAATATTACAAAATGTGACGTCTTCACGTAGACGACGTGTTCGAAATTTTTTTCCCAGGCATCATATTTCGTACTGAGTCATGTTTCGAATGATTCGTTGCGAGGGGTTCTTAAAATTTCATCGAGGGTGAAAAGCAACTTTTCAACTGCAAATCTACGTAGTTGCTAGTAAGGTGGTGAACACGGCTGATTTAGCCATCCCCCTCTCTCCGCCAGAGAATTGATTCTTCACAAATATTTCCAGTCATTGTGTGAAGCGTATGAAATTATAACACTACAAATATTGTCAAGTTAATGGGTGACTTGGAAATTTTTTTATTCTCGTTTATCCATAAAATTCGATAAGATTTTACTCCAAATCCATCGCAACATGCTGAGGATCTAACCTTCGCGTCATTTTCGTTACTCTTGCAACAAGTTCTTAAAGTAGGGAAGTTATTTTGAAGCTTATGAAATGTACTTCAACCACGTATAAATAATTGATTCATATGCGACTGAAAGCTTGAATCAAGTTGAAGCCTGATGGTGAAGTTGAAATTTGAACAGTACCTACTAACATTTCGTATTCGTGGTCTTTTTTTATTGAAGAAAAACTGGTGCTGCTAAATTACCCTCCATCAACGGATTCATTTTCATATTTTAAACTGTGGAAAGATCTTCGATCTAATTTTCTAGAATTAAATGGCCAATATTTATAGTTGCCAACTTATTCTGAGGATTTTTAACCTTATTTGCTATATCGTATCGTCAATGAAAACCAACCTGTCAGGTATTACCAACCTACAGTCAGCCTATGAAGGGAAGAATATCAATGAAATTTGTTCTGAGGTCTCAGAAGACCATTAAAACCATTTTGTAAAACGTCAGAAATGTAATTACATCGAAAGATGTTTAATAACACGTTCTACAGTCGACCATCAACAACAAGACCATCAGAATCTGGACAGTTGAAATCCAAGTTGTTCAAATTTTGATGGCCTTGACATTGATGATCAACTGTTCCGGCCTGTCAACATCTGGATCGTCAATAGTTGAATTATATTCGACAAAAAAGTTGAATGTTATGAAAAAAGAGTCAGGTAATTTTCAAAATTCCTAATGTTTGAAAGAAATCACGTCACTGCAGATGAAATTTGAACTTCTGCTGACACCTGGAAATGATATCGTGAAGAATATTGAAAATTTGCTTAGCATTTTTTCTCAACGTTCTGAATAACATTCAAAATGTTGGTAGTCCAGATATCGATGACCTACTGTTGATGGTCCATTGTTGACAATCCGGATCTCGATGATCCATCTATTGACAGTTCATAGTTGACTATCAACTATTGATGGTCAAATGTTGATGGATGTGGACCATTAAGAGTTGGCAGTTCAAATCATAATGATGCGGATACTGATGATCCATTATTATTGGTCAACTCTTGACAGTTCACTGTTTGTTTGGATTTTAATGGCCTTGACATTGATGATCAACTTTTCTGCGACAGTTGAATTCCACTGATGATCAATTGTTGATGGATCTGGACTGTCAAGAGTTGACATTTCAAATCTTAACTGAACAGAGGCTGATGGTCCGCTATTTTTGGCCAACTCTTGACACTTCACTGTTGACCATCAACTGCTCCTGATTGAGTGTTGACAAATCTGCACTATCAACAGTTGGACTATGTTTGACGAAAAAGTAGAGCGTTGTAAAAAAAAATGCCAAATAATTTTTCAAAATGCTGAATGTTCAAAAACCACACAGATGAAATTTGGACTTATACTGGGGCAGGGGGAGATGAAATATTCGCAGGCTTAGGATTATATGTCTTGGGTTCATTAGATGATATGCATTTGGATTATATCAGATTTAAAAATCGATTACGTTCGTAAATTTGGGGCAATAATCCTCAGATAATTCTTGTGTTGTGTGTAAAGATATTATTTGATAGTTGTTAATTGTAATGTGTGAGATAAAATGTTTTTACAATGAAAAAAATAAAAATAAAGTGAAAACAGAATGAATATAATGGGAATGTCCAGGAAAATTAAAAAAAGACGTCTTAATTTTGTAATTTGAGTTTCAAGTACTTGGATGTAGATGGTTTGGATGTTGATTGTCAACTGTGCTGGCAAGAGCGTAACCAGAAAATAAAGAATGAGTGGGCTGAATAAGTACCCAAAAAACTTTTGGTGGGTAAAAATTGAATTCAGGAGTGCGGAGGAAGGGTGGTGAAAATGAATGAGTTCTTCAAATTCTTTAATTTTTACAATGTGAAAACACAAACGATACTCAAAACCGATATATCACAACTCGCAAGTCATTATCAGACCCATGCACAGAATTGGTTCAAGAGGAGGAGGGGGGTCGAGAGCTGAATCCCAATTTTCAATGTTTAAAAATTTCAAAATTTAATTTCGCTCGGGGCGAAAATAAAGAAGAAAATAGTTTATATCATCAAAAACTGCATTTTTATAAATACTTAAGTAATTTATGCAATTTTTTTAGACTTGGCAGCCAAATTTTCTGAAGAAATTTACATTTTTTCGTCCATGGGAGGAGTTTTGACCCCCAAAACCCCCCCTTTACCTTAATAACGCAAAAATAAGATGTTCTAAAGTGGAGAGAATACGACTGAAATATCAATGGTTTGTTACGATCATGTTGTTCTACGTGACCCAAAATGCTCGTTTTGAAGGGATTTTTTTCTAGTGGATACAATAAACTTTTTCATTTTTTTTGTTTGGTGACTAGGATAGGTCAGAGCTGGTGAACTTTGAAGTGGGCCTGGTCCACCCAGCCAACCCGCTGGTTACGTCCCTGTGTGCTGCGCTGTCAACATCCGGATTGTCAACGGTTTCGCCAAAAACGTTTAATGTTATGAAAAAAATGCTGAGGCTGAAGCGAATAGATAATGAATGCCCGGCAAATCATTGAAAAGTGCAGGGAGTTCAACATGCCAGTAGTGATATGTTTCACAGATTATGCCAAAGCATTTGACTACGTGAACTGGAAGAAGCGCTCCAAGGTTTTAAGAAAGATTGGAGTCCCTGCTCATATAGTAGATTTGGTAGATTCCCTACATGAGTTCAATTCTATGGTGGTGAGAGTTGATGGTGAAGAATTTGAGGGGTTTCAAGAGGAACTGGTAGTGCGTCAAGGATACATATTATCCCCGCAGTTGTTCAACGTCTATTAGTCCGGCATATGGTGGGGTAAGAATGCACCCTCCCCCCGATCCTCTGAAACATGTTTTTTCCTAAATGGGACATGGGGGTAAGAGTACACTCCCCAGCCGATCCTCTGAAACATGTTTTTTCCTAAAGGGGACATCGTAGGGAACATTTTAAGCCATGTCACCCGAAATCAAAGTTGGCTGAACTTACAAAATGGTGGTCATTTTGATTGACAGGTGGGCCGAAAATTCATATTTACGTTTATAACTCGAAAACCGTGAGACTTCCCATAAAAATTTATAGGACCAAAAATGTTCCCCATAAAATAACGAAAAGATCATAAACAATATAAGGAACATTTTTTGTCCTAATAAAATATTTCGTAAGTCAGATAGTTTTAGATTTACACCCTTGAATGAGAAATTTCAACTCATTTGTGAATTAGAATGACCGCCATTTTGAAAGTTCAGCCCACTTTCATTTTTGGTAACATGGCTTAAAATACTCCTCAGGATGTGCCCTTACAGAAAAATCATGTTCCATAGGATTGACCCTGGTGGGGTGGGGGGTTCCTCACTTATAGGCCACGCGAGTAGAAAATTACCTATAGTAAGCATATATCAGGTAGAAATTGTGATCGTGCGCAACTTCACGCGCGGTTATCTCCGAAACGGAACTGTTTCACGCACGTTGAAATGTATCAAAAAGATTTTAAATTTTATGGGGAATATTTTTGGTCCTATAAATTTTTATCGTAAGTCTCACGGTTTTCGAGTTATAAGCGTGTTAACGTAAATATGAATTTTCGGCCCACCTGTCAATCAAAATGACCGCCATTTCGTAAGCTCAGCCAACTTTGATTTCGGGTAACATGGCTTAAAATGTTCCCTACGATGTTCTCTTTAGGGAAAAACATGTTTCAGAGGATCGGTAGAGGGAGGAAGCACTTTTACCCCCGCCATATGCCGGACTATGTGGTGAACACAATCACGAGGCTCTAGAATATTGGACTGGTGGTATTTCCAGTTCTGTGAGGGGAATGCTTTTGAGCTGGAAAGTCGAAACTGCCAAAAGGCACATCTAGGGTACCTACTAAATGTACATACCAAATTTCAACTTCGTAGCGAAGAGATAAAGGAACAGCCTCTTTTCGAAGTCAAAAAGGTGAAAAACCCTCAAATCTCCCCTCCTAATTGACATAGAAGGTTGATTTTTAGATATGTAATACAACTTTGGATTCTCTATTGAATGGCTTAAAAAGAGGCAATTTTTGCGTTTTTGACCCCTCAGCACCTCCTTCCCAAAATTGGGGCATAACTGAATTTTTATCCAAGGTTATCCCCATTCATATATATTTTATCCTTTCCCAAACTGAGCTAATTGATCAAATTGGAATGATTTTGGTCAGTATTGAGCAGAGTAAATGATTTTAGTGTTCGAAAAAAAAAATAATAAAAAGAAGAATAAGTATCTGACATGGTCAAAAATTGTCTCATTGGTCTTCTAGGATTCCAAAACAGATTTTGTTGGTATCCCCTCCTCCCAACCGCCGTTGGTCGATACTCTGTAATAGCATGTTTTTCATTGACAATATGACATGAAAAATCAGGTTAAAAAATCCCTTTATTCATGCATAAATATTATATTTTTTTCATCTCCCAAAAACATTTTTTTTTATTTTACTTGAGATTAATGCATGGGTAATAATTTTGCCTTCATGACCTACATGCGCTTTTTGTACCAAAATATCGAGTTGCCTATTTTTCACAAATACCTACATATATGTGAATTGATTGGATTTCTCCAATTTTTTTCGAATTTCTTTTTATCAATTTTTTTTTATTTTTCCATCACTTTTGAATGAATTTTCCCCTACTGCATGCATTCAGTTGGAAAATTTTGTACCTGCCCTCTCTGCCTAAACAAAATTTTAGCTACCTTGCTGCCGAAGCGCAGTTCTTGATTTTATGCTACCATTATTACCTCGGCCATTGAAAATTTGGATTCAGCGTTTTTGGATATGCTGTTTTCAACTTTATTAATTTCATCTAAATCAGAGTCAGATGGTACGCGCACTTTCCTTGTCAGTGAAGGTCCTAAGTGTGCCTTTTGAGGTGTTACAAATTTTCAGCTTCAATACACCTCCTCATAGCACTGACAAAACAATTTTTGTGGACAGCCCCTTTTTCAAGTTAGTCTTTTGGATATGTGATTTACAATGAAAATCAAATTTTGAACAAAACTACGATCAATACGCATTCTAGGTATGTATGGTACTTCTCCTTCATTAAGTATAGGTATTTAATTGAAAATCTCCAATACAAGAATATTGATTCGTTACAAATGATAATATTTGTATAGTATCGAGTTTGAAAAATAAATAAGACAAATTACTCCAGCACAGGTTCTACGTATGTATTTGTGTGGCTTGTGTGATCTTGAATAATACACGAGTACAAAGCTTTAGATGTATTTCACATATGATGGGTAACAATGAAGTGTGCAATGTATATCTATATCGATAGGTATGAATAGATATATATCTAAATATTATCTATTTAATAGTAAGGGTAGGTACATGTTACAGATCCTCCCCTTGCAAAAAAATGATTAGGATGAGCGAGATCGGTACGGCGTTGGACTTCTGTTTCTTGGTCTACTGTTTCGCTGAATCTCATTTACTTGGGCTTTGCAAATTTTGTAATAATGCTAAAACAAGGTCCATTGACGTATTACTTGGCTGCGTTGGTAAAATGGGAGCTGGCGCAGTGGTTGATGTAGAAGCAACAACTTGGATGGTGGACGATTCATACGTTTCAAATAAGCGATCACCAAGTTGTTTTAATTCTTCTAACGAAGTTAAATTGCTCGCTGATAGGAATTCTCGAGTACGAGCCGGTAGCTTTTTATACCAGATGCTTTTGAGCAGTTCATTATCGAAATTTGGACCAGTTAGCGCTCTCAATTTACCTAACACGACGGATGGTTTTTGGCCAGTTTCAATCTGCATGTCTGTTAATAGATCACTAAATTGTTTTTCACGCGATTTACTGTGTATACTGATTAGTCTATTTTTCAATGATGTATATTTAATTTGATCTGACCCATCTGCGATTACATCTTTTATGTCCATAAGCTGTGTACTATCAAGATGTTGCGGTAAATTCGAAAATTGGTCATTTTCTGTACTTACGCTATTTGACAAAAAAATATGTTCAACCGCAGCGAACCAAGTTGCTGGGTTGGAAGTATCAAAATCTGGAGTGTAAATCGAATTATTTTTGGTTGTACCGGCGGTATTGCTGCACCAACATCGGGCGTCGCGATAAAAAAAAAGAAAGAATCACAATTAGAGATGAAAATTTACAGAAAATTAGCACAAAATTAACACAAATCGTAACAAACTTTCACGCATAATCTCGTCACGGTCGCCAGTTTGTGTGGCTTGTGTGATCTTGAATAATACACGAGTACGAAGCTTTAGATGTATTTCACATTTGTTGTGCAGTGTATATCTATATCGATAGGTATGAATAGGTATATATCTAAATATTATCTATTTAATAGTAGGGGCAGGTATATGTTACATATTCTAATTCCAAAAATAAAATAAGTAAATACTTTTAGAAAAACAATCAGTTATGAATAATCATTATAAAAAAACAAAAGAAGCTAAAAATGAATTTTCGATGTGATGTTTACGCGACTGGAATTTCTTCATGCATAGGAATAGGGACCAGTTTAGCGAAACGTTCTGGCATATAGGTAGAAATTGGTTTCACATCCGCAGTGTTATCGTGTAATTTACAAATGGTGTTGGTATGTGATAACACTTGATCAATGACTCGATCCAAATCTGTTGCAGGTTTGACCTCTTTGTCGGCATCCACCAACAATTTATGGTAACCTCCCCATAAACCTACATGGAAAACACATGTTCTACGATGTAAGTAGGTCTAGGGAGGTATTTGTAGCCTAATTATTGTTGTATGTACTTGCACTTGTATTACTCACTTTTGCCATCGCATGTAACGATTACCATGTATGTGGGTATCTCATCGAAATTCCTTTCATGCACTTCTTTTCTGTCTTTAATTTCCTCAGCAACGTCCTCTTCTTCATCGCCTAGCTTACGCTTGCCTCTATCTTCTGCGGTGCTCTTGCCTTTATCTTCTCGAGTATCCTTATCTGCATCACCTTCGGTATGTTCTGCCTGTACTTTGCTACTAAAATCGAGATCGTATTCCTCTGGCTTTGGTCCCAACTGATTGATAGCGAATCGAGATGCTGAAAATAAAAAGTATAATGATCATTTTTTTAGTGCTATCTGTTGACATGCTGACTGGGATATTTCGTCATTTGGATTTTTGGTGGTGGAGGCAGCGAGGGACTTTAGAGTTGAAGAGAAAAATCAGAGGAAATTACATGAAATGAACTTGATTAAAATTTAAAAATTGAGATTGCCTAGTTAATCTTCAACCTCGCTCTTCAAATTTATCTAAAATTTCAAAAAAAAAAATGTGAATAAAAATTGAAAAAATATATATTTTTTGAAATTTTTGAAGATAATGGGTCGTAAAGAAACCACATAACTGCGAAACGCGACTTTATTCACTTTCAAAAGCTGCAAAACTGTGTATAAAAACAAAGCGATGCTTTTTTCCGAATCAGCATTGAGGATAGGAAGAGTTAAATGGGGCTAAAAAATAAAAAACCCCAAAAAGCCCATCTAGGGTCCCTACTGAATGTACATACCTAATTTCAAGTTGCTAAATTAGTTTAGAGGGGATTTATGCGAAGGACAAACTCAAAAAAACGAGAAAAAACTGTCAAAAAACCATATATTTGGGGCTGTAACGAGGTGTAATGAGACTGAAAAGTCGAAACCCCCAAAAGGCATATCTAGGGTCTCTATCAAATGTGTATACCAAATTTCAGCTCACTAGGTCTATTTGGAGAAGAGTTATGTTAGAAACAAACTAAAAAAATGTTTAAAATTGGAAAATCTGACCAAAAAACCACATTTTTAGTGCTATGAGGAGGTGCAATGGAGCGGAAAAGTCGAGACCCCCAAAAAACTCATCTAGAGTCCCTACTAAATGTGCATACCAAATTTCAACTTCGTAGCTTATTTTGGTAGAGAGATGAGGGAGGAACAGCCTCTTCAAAGTCAAAAAGGTGAAAACCCCTCAAATCTCCCCTCCTAATTGACATAGGAGGTTGATTTTTGGATATGTATTCTCCAACGATTGGCTTAAAAAGAGGCAATTTTTGGGTTTTTGACCCCTCAGCACCTCCTTCCCTAAATTGGGGCATAACTGAATTTTTACCCAAGGTTATCCCCATTCATATATATCTAATACTTTCCTAAACTGAGCTAATTGATCAAATTGAAACAATTTTAGTCAGTATTGAGCAGAGTAAATGATTTTAGTGTTTGAAAAAAAAAAATAAAAATAAGAATAAATATCTGACATGGTCAAAAATTGTCTTATTGGTCTTCTAGTACTCCAAAACGGATTTTGTTGGTATTTTCCCTCCCCCCAACCGTTGTTGGTTGATAGGCTGTAATAACTTGTTGAAAATGGTAGGGACAGACGTAGAAGATGTAGAACCTACATGCGGAATTTCAAGGCTCTCGTTCAATTGAGGGCTTGGTGGTGAGAGGGCTGAGATAGGTGTGGGATAAACTTGAAAAATGGCAAAAACTAACAGATAGAAATTTGCATTTTCGGGACTGTAAAGACGTGCAAGGAGATGTAATGGAGCTGAAAAAATCGAACCCTTCTCAAGGCACAAGGAAGGCCTCTACTGAATCTAGGTATATGTCAGATTTCAAACCCACCCCTGAAAAGCGGAAGGCAGGGGGGAAAAACATGCGACAAACTTGAAAAATTGAGAAAAATTGTCCAAAATTTCACATTTTTGAGGCCGTAAGGAGTTATGCAATGAGGCTGGATATTTGAAACCTCCGAAAGGCACATCTAGAACCACTTTCAAATCTACATACCAAATTTTAAACTCATGGTTCAATTAGATGGGATCTAAAGAAATATGTAAGGAACCTACTAAAAAAAACTGCAAAACCTACATTTTAAAAATTCGATTTTTTAGACCCTTTCGAAAGGTGCAAGGAGGCTGAAATGTCGCTAGCTCTAAGAGAAACATCTAAGGTCACTGCTAAATCTACATGACAACTTTTTAACCCCTCCCCTCGTCTCAATAGTGGAGTTATGGGAGAAACAAACTTGAAAATGGTGAAATCCACCCAAAAACTTGCCTATTCGGATCTATTAGGGGATGCGATTGCGCTGAAAAGTTGCTTAATTTGGGGAATAGTTCTGCGAGGAGCCGCATTTTTTCAATATCAAAAATGGGCGAATCTTCCATATCTCTCCTTCTGGTTGACATATGTGGTTGATTTATGGATACTCGTATGTTGTACAAATTTTGGTTCTCTGTCGATTGGTTTAAAAACAAATAATTTTAACCAGTTTTCACCTCAAGAAGGTCACATTAAGGATTGAAAAAAACTGTAAAAATTCCATTGCACTTGCTCTCGGTACCCTAATTTTCAACCCAATTTCGAAAAAATTGGTTAAAAATTCACAAACAAAAATAAATTGCGTAAAAACCTCCCCTACGACCTCCCCAACTCGAAAACTAATTCTGGTTAGATTTTTGATGCTTTAAAATTGGTTCCTCGTTTAACATATGCCATTTCCAATACCATTGCTAAGTGATGGCTGATTGAGACTACCCCTTCCCCGTGCAAATTTTTCCCATTCGACTGCTACCTTTTACTCTCCCTCTCTCTGTTTTGAATTTTCAACTTATTTCATAAAATATTTCAGATAACAAGTTTTTTGTTAGATTTTCTATGTCACATAGTCGATGAAAACCAGGTTATTACGGACTATCGACCTAAAGCAGATAGGAGGAGGAGTACCAACGAAATTCATTTTGGGGTCATAGAAGACCATTGAGATTAGCTTTGGTCATGTTAGATATCTTATTCTGTTTATCTTTTTATGTTTTTTAGCGATATAAAAAATCATTTACTAGGCTCAATACCGATAAAAATCGATCAAATTTGGAAATTATTCTTATATTAGCCTCAGATTTGGTAATTTTGTGTGAGGATGACCTCAGGTCAAAATTCAGCTATGCCCCAATTTGGGGAAGGGGTTGCTGAGAGGCCAAAAATGCAAAGGTCGTTCCTTTTTGAGTCAATCGATAAAGAATTCAAAGTTGTTTAACATATCTAAAAATATACCTCCTATACCAATTAGAAGGGGTGATATGAGGGGTTTCCCTCTTTTTTACCTTGAAAAGAGGCTGTTCCTCCCCTATCTCCCTACCAAAATGAGCTACGAAGTTGAAATTTGGTATGTACATTTAATAAGGGTTGTTGATGTGCCTTTAATGCCTTTAGGGGGGTTTAGACTTTTCAGACCCATTACTCCACCTGACAGCTTCGAAATGTGTGTGGATGATGGGCGAGGGGGGAGGGGGTGGTTGTATTCTGACTTGGTTCCATGCATAACTCTTCACAAAATTGAGCTAGGAAGTTGAAATGGGCCCTAAATGTGCCTTTTGAAGATCCCGACTTTTCAGCTCCATTGCACCCCCTTACAGCTCCAAAAATGTGTTTTTTTGGTCAGTTTTTCTCATTTTTCTCATTTTTTGAGTTTGTTTGTCGCGTAATTTCTCTCTAAATTGAGCTAGGAAGCTGAAATTTGGTATGTACATTTAGTAGGGGCTGAAGATGTGCGTTTTGGGAGTTTCAACTTTTCAGCCTAAATGCATCCCCTCACAGCTCCAAATATGTGTTTTTTATGGGTTTTTCTTATTTTTGGGTTTCTTCCCGCATAACATTCCCTCAAACTGGGCTGGGAAATTGAAATTTAGTACATACATTTAGTAGAGATCCTCAACGTGTTTTTTGAGGGGGTCTCGACTTTTCAGGCTCATTGCACCCCATCGCAACTCCAAATATGCGGTTTTTTGGTCATTTTTTCTTATTTTTGAGTTTTTTCCTTGCATAACTCCGCTCCAAATTAGGCTAGAAACTTGAAATTAGGTATGTAAATTCAATACAGACCCTAGATGTGCTTTTTGGGGGGTTTCGATATTTCAGCCACATTGAACCCTTCCTTCCACAGTACTAGGAAAACTAATTAGTTCAATTCCTACGATTATAATATCTAATTGAAAATGAAATATAATTTTTTGGTAGGTTTTTCTTATTTTTCAATTTTCCCTTTCAAAATTGATCTGGAAGGTTGAAATTCGGTTTGTAGATTTGGTAGAGGTCCTTAATGTAGCTCTCAGGGGTTTTAACATATTGGTCCCATTGCACTACGTTACAGCTTCAAAAATATAATTTTTTGGTAGATTTTTCTAATTTTTCATGTTTGTGGTAAGCATAACCCTCTTCAAAATTGAATTGCGAGGGTGAAATTAGGTCCATAGGTTTCAATTTTTCTGCTTCATTGCACCCCCTTACAGCCCATAAAATATAATTTTTTGATAGGTTTTTCTAATTTTTCAATTTTGGGGTAAACATAACTCCTCTCAAAATTGAACTGGAAGGTTGAAATTTCGTGTGTAGATTTAGAAGAGGTCCTAAATGTACAAAAAACCACCAATTTTTTTTTTTTCAAGTATCCAAATGCTCCTCATTGTTGGGTGATTGCTTTGGTGGAAACTCGAGTAATACGTAGCCATCTGTTGATTTCAATTGTTGGCAAACTAACTTACTCAGACGATTGAGAACTTCTTGTGGAATATCAGTTATCTCCTTCACGATATTGCCATCTTTATCTATTTCATGAGCTGTTCGTGTAGTTACATCAATGAAATTAGTTAGATATTAAAAGTAAGTATGTGGTCATACGCACCAACTTTTAAAATATAAGAAACACACGCGCGTCAAGTGAATGCATACCGATAATTTTGGTTCCTTCTACCCATTTGAATATGTAATCGTCGCTATTATCCCCGACTACATGCATCTTATATCGCATGGCATTCCCAGTTCTGCAGTAAACAAACTTCATATAAGCACGTGAATACATATGAACGACATCACATCATAATGCTAATAGGTATTAGATATTCGTAAATACACGAAGTATTACTTACTCTAAATTCGTAGCAATGAAATTCATTTCAAGTCTGATACCTCGTAAGCCATCTGTGAGTGACTCGTAATGATAATTTTGGTAAAATTTTTGGTAAAAATGAACTGGTCCGCAATGTCTTCCATGAACTAAAAAAATTGTTTATAAACATTGCTGGTATCTTTTTCGTTGAACATCGAGGGACGTAGATAGATATGGATATAAGTTAAGTAAAATTACATGGTACGTGGCAAAATTTGTCATCTATGGGAACAACATTTGGAGTTGCTCGAGCAACGTAATAATCCATCTGTTGAAATAATTAGATAGGTGATATGTGTACGTTAAAATTTTTGAAACGATGGGTAGATTAGATACTGATGTGAAATTAATTTTGCATACTTTTGTAAGCTTTAGGAAATCTGGGATAGAAAAATCTTGATTAAGGGAATCTATTCCTTGACGGTCTGGATTATCTTCAATGTTCATTGCTAGACCATCGCATTCGTCTACATCCAATGTAGACGATATACTCGTTGATGGAGCATCAGGAGCCGCGCATACGTAACTAAAGGTTAAGACGCTTAAAATTATGTACGTCTTCATTTTGGATTATCTACAAATATATTAATGGGTTACAAAAATTTCAATTTTAATACAGCTTTTGTAATGTTAAAAACAATCTACTTACTTCGAATTTTGGAAAAATCCGCCAAGAATTACCTTATCTGCAATATTATCTCTATAAAATAGACGTGTTAAAATTATATGGTAAAATTTTGTTTCGTTTTTTTAATCACAATACGCGTATGTAGGTGTGAAAAATCATTCGCTGTGATCACGAAATAATATGTTTTTCGTTTGACGTATTTCAACGTCTTCTCGAATACCTACTTCATAATACAAACATATTCTACGTGAATCATACGCACGAGCGTTACCTCCCAAAAAATTGTCAAAGATGGGGAATAACTTACTAATCTCATTGGGTCTCGGTATTGTCCACAAATACCTGCAACGTAGGAGTTAAAGTAGTGATGAGTATAGGAGTAATGATTATAGTAGAATGTGAATAATGTTTAAAAATTTTCAACTTGGCTGCAAGGCCATGCGCGGGATTATTTCAAAGGAGAGGCTTCAGGATTTTTTTTTTTCTAATCGTTCCACTGGTTCACTAGAGTATCTCAGAATTGGATTCAAATTTTCACCCTTCTTCTAAAGATAAGAATTTTTTTAAATATGACTCAAAAACTGTGGCCTCAGGAGGCCGTATGGCAATTTGTATGATATTTAGTACTCTTTGCATGCGAAGAGTAAGCATCGAATGATTGTAAGTTCTGATACTTTTTACGTTGTCGATATAAATTCAACTCTTATATTCACTGCTTCTCAAAAAATAATTTTCGTCACACATCTTCAACTTGAAATAATAAAATCAATCAGGGTCAAAGTCTACTGTTTATAGGTCAACTTTAAACATCTTTCATTTTCCTCAACATATCAACTTGAAGTTAGTAATCATAAAATCAACCAGGGTCAAAGTCTTCTGTTGACGGGTAAATTGATGATGGGTGAATAGTGGAATGTGCTATTAAACATCTGTCATTTTCCTCAACATTTAAACTTAAAATAATAGAATCAACTGGATCAAAGGCAACTTATTTTCCTCAACATTCCGAATTAAAACCATAAAATTAATCTTGAGTCACAGGTCAACTGTTTATAGGTCAACTTTAAACATCTTTCATTTTCCTTAACAAATCAACTTAAAGTCACTAATTTTTTTCTCGGTGTTTCGATTTGAAATCTTAAAATCAATTCAGGGTCCAGCTCAACTCGTGAGGGGACAACTGATACAACATTTCAACTCGAAATCATAAAATCAATCCGAGGTTAAGTTCAACTGTTGATGAGTCAACTTTTTAAAATTTTTCTTGATATTTCAACTTGAATCCATGAATTCAATCCAGAGTCAGGGTCAACTGTTTATGGGTCAACTTTAATCACCTTCCATTTTCCTCAATATTTCAAATTGAAATTATAAAATCAATCGGGATCAAGGTCAACTAATTTTCTTCGGCATTTCAACTTGAAGTCTTAAAATCAATCCAGATTCATGGTCAAGTATTGGCGAGTCAACGGATGACGACATTTTAACTCAAAATCATAAAATCGATTTAAGGTCAAGTTCAACTATTTTAACAAGTCAACTTCAAATATCTCTAATTTTTCTCAACATCTCAAATTAAAATCATAAAATAAGTCCACTGATGTCACATCTATGATCTTTCTCAACATTTCAACTTTAAATTATAAAATAAGTCCATTGATGTCATTCCAGGCCATAAAAATCTGTCCACTGATGTTAATTCAATGATGACATCACACTGTTGACGGTCCACTAATGTCACCTAATAATGATGGTCAACTGTTGACGATTTTTCCAGAATGCACTATTAAACACCTTTCAATGTTGAAATTTGGAACTAAGAGGTGGCGAAGCGGGGCCTGGCCGGGTCCTCTGAACATTTGTCATTTTATTAACATCGAAAGATGTTTAATAGCGCATTCTGAAAGAATTGTGAACAATTGGCTGTTGACAGTTGACTGTCATCGTTGGACGACATTAATGAACCATAAACAGTGTGACGTCATCAGTGGACAAATTTTTATGGCCTAGAATGACATCAGTGAACTTATTTTATGAAGAATTGATTTTATGATTTTAAGTTGAAATGTTGAGGAAAATTAGAGAT
>FIZR01006332.1:0-16331 GCA_900060175.1 Ferrisia virgata
CGAATTCAGCGCGAAATTTTAACCCATTTTAATAGGTCGCACGACTAATTTTGGAACAAAAAACGTCGAGTTGAAATTTGAGAAATACCAATAATTACGCATTTCAAGATTTAATTACCACAAATTGTGCAAGTGAAACTCGATCAACTTTGCAGTTTTAGATGTATAAAGATTGAGTGCAACAGATTATGATGAAACAAAATGTCCCCCATCATATTTGAAGAGCTAGAGCCATAAGAATAGAAAAATTCGCCAAAAACGCCTAAAAATTTTACTTGGAGGGCAATACATTTCTATTGCGCAGGTCCTCAGTGGAAAAAAAATTTTGTTTAGCATCATGAGACACTACCTAATCGAACCCCAGGCGAATTTTTTGTCCCCGGCCTAGGTCAAAAAACACCCCTTTTTGACCTCCTCCAACACTATGTGCTGGGTGAAAATTTTTTTCACCATTTTTAGAAATGCCAAAGTAGTGTCTAAATTTTGATGAGCAATTTTTTTGTCCTCCAGAAAAAAACAGCGCATGAGCACGTTTTAATAGTGGGTCTGCACACCATCAATGTAAAGCTCAATTTAAACCTTCCTAAAAACAATCTGTAACGTGTAACTCTCTCTTTTCCTTCATCAAATTGAGAAATCTGCGTGTAACCCTTTGTGAAGCGAGCAATTTCAAAATTTCGATTAAAATGATCAATCCAAATAGCGGATTTTGTTGGAAAAAATTTTTCTCACAATTTTTGTCGAGTAAATATTTTGCCTATCTCAATTATTAAAAGTGTAGCGTCCTTTCAAAGTTGAGCAGCCCCTTCAAATTATCAAAATAGGCAAATTTTATGAATAACAAAAATTGCTGCAAAAGTCACCTCCTACTAAGTTCACCATTTAAAATCACAGTTTGGGTAAATTTTCCATCATCCAAATTTTACATCGGGCGATGTTGAATCGTGGAAAATTTAGGGCACTAAAAATTTGCCCAGATTGCAATTTTGAATAATGGATCTAGTAGTAAGTAACTTTTGCAGCAATTTTTGTTATTTACCAAATTTGCCTATTCTGATAATTTGAAGGGGCTACTCAACTTTGAATGAATATAGCCCCTTCAATAATTCAGATAGGCAAAATACGTACATGACAAAATTTGTAGGAAAAAATTTTGTCTACAAAGTTCGTTACTTGAATTTATCATTTAATCAAAATTTGTAAATTGCTCATTTACCGAACTTTTAGACACTGGTATTTTCCTATATTGAAAGAAAATAGGGTGAGCGGTTTGAAAGTAGCGTGGTTTGCTCATCAAGTTTAAAATTTTTGTTGACACTACACCGGTGTAACCTTTCCATGTCATCAGTGGTAGATTATGAAAACCACTGGCGACCTCTATGAATTCAATTTAAATGAAACCAATCCTTATAATCATCAAGAAATATTTCTACACACAGAGCCAAAAAAAAAAGAAGAAAAAACTAACCGAGCAATCCAATCGTTTTATAAAATGTACAAAACTTCGTATTTATACGCTATTTTAATAAGCTTCTCATACGTGAGTATTTTCAAAACGTCAATTTTTCTCCGATTCCTCCGTATGTTTACCTATGTGGTCTAATGTGCTGACCTTACATCGGAGTAGTTTCAGTTACACCTATTATTGGACAGTGCGGAAATGATCTATAATGAGACCGAATTCAATTGGCCCAAAACCAATCAACAATTAAACTCCTACGATGATTACGTGCATCTCGATTACGTCTCAAACGAAAGCATACCACAGGCTGCAAATGAATTTGAACAAAAACTCTTGGATGCTCAGATAATCAACGATGTAATGCCTGTACCACCTGAAAAATGTCTAAACGTAAGCGAGCGATACAGTATTTTGAAAAATCCTCTAGATGGTATATTATACTTGGTAAATTGCATAGGTTACTTTTCCACACGGCGAGTTAATCCCTGGCCAAAGATTAAGCCTGCTGCAAGCTTGGTATCAGCCTAATATCACGTACGATGCAGATCCTAACGATTTACACACGTTGATTTTAAGTTGTAAGCATCGAGTTGTATCTATCGATCACGACACACCAATTATCTAATCTCATATTCGCCATATGTATGGATAAATTTAGGTAATTCGAAATACATCCCATTTTCATCGGAGTCCCAACCAGATACAAGTTTACCCGAAACAGGAAGCGAGACTGCGAAATGGCTCGTAATAAACATACCTGGAAATAATATCTCAGCAGGGCAATCGTTGTTTAATTATACTCCACCGATAAGGCAACGTTTGAAACAAGGTAAAAATCTAAATACGGGTATCTGATCCTTTGACCTGTCAACAAAATTAAGAAATTCATTACGGATATTATTTTTCACACAGTTGTCGACCGTTATACATTTATACTCTATAAACAACGATTCAAAATCATCGACGATTGGTTGCCAGATCCAATAAATGGAGATTTCTATCGTCCAGGGGAGTTGATGAATGAGAGTTATGCGTTTGCTCAGTATTATAAATTAGTAGGCCCGCCGATAGCTGCTAATTTTTTCATTATGCATTGGTAATATTTAAATGAGCTTTGGAATTGAGCTCAAAAAAGCTCTAGTTGGATATTTTCCATTATAATATTGTATTTTTAAGGTGAAAATTATTCGTAAATGATATTATTTGTTTTTCGACATAATTTCAACACCATGTTGTTTATTAATTTGCTATAAATAAAGAAGAAAAAATCATCGAAAATGAATCCTTTTTGAGCCTGATTTTTGTGAAATATTGTAATTATGTGAATAGAAAAAAAGGCATTGCAAAGCTACGCTTTTTTCCCAATTCTGTGGAAAAGGAGGAGACGGGGTGCAATGGGGTTAAAAATTTACCATCCCAAAAGGCACATCTAGGATCAATACTAAATCTATATATCAAATTTCTACTTCTTAGGGAAGTTATGCGACGAAAAAAAGCATCACAATGCGTTCCTTTCTGAGGCTGATTTTTGCAAAAAAAAAAAGAAATATGCAAATCGTCTATTCATAAAATAAAATCAGGAACGTTCTGCGATACTTTTTCTTGATTTATGATAGGTGTTCAGGAAACCATTAACGTGAACAGCTAAAACTCTCATAAGGTGCATTGACCACCCTAAAAAAATCTGCATCCCAAATTTCAATTCCCTAGCTCAACTTGGAGGGGAGTTATGTGTGTCATGAACTTGAAAAATTAGAAAAATCAAGCAAAAATCTACATATTTGTGACTGTGAAGGAAGACAGTTGGGCTGAAAAGTGCAAGCCCCCAAAAGACACATTCAGAGCCAGTAGTAAACATATATATAAAATTCCAACCCTCTACCTCAATTTAGAGGGGAGATATGAGTGGAATAGCCACTTTTCAAGGTCAAAAATAGGCTCAATGGTATTCTACTGCGCCGAAATATCATTTTTAAATACTTCCCTCCCTCTATTCATCTCAAAGCGATAGTTCGTAATAGCCTAGTTTGCATGCTCATAGTTCAGTCCATTGTGCATATGCAATTGCGCATGCGCTAATTTCCTGCGCATACTCTAATTTACAGCGCATGCACCAATGTACTGGGTATGTGCGACTCTTTTACGCATGCGTCAATCTACTGCGCATGTGCTAATGACAACGCGTAAAATTCGTTTATGTTGAAGTTGGCCATATTATGGTACTTTTGCGCGTATAAAATTGCGCATTTGTTTGAAATTCCTGATTATTAGTAGGATTTTTAATATATAAATGTGTTTAGGAAACACATAATAATAAATTCGTTCAACGAATGAATCAGAGAGATATCATCATATTCAACACATATAATGTACTTTTTAAAAATCAAACTATTCAATTTTAATCTACATACGCTGGTCTTGTACTCTCTTATCACATCGAAATTTCGATAACATTCAAAATTAAATATTGGTAAACCAATACGAAACGTATCATCAGTATGAAAACAATGTCCAGCATATCTAACACTCGTGTTTATTATATTTTTGCCTTTTTGGTGAGTTATTACAAATTTTCCTCAAGTAACTATTCAGCAGTTAATCAAGCTCACCCACCATACGTTGATTTCTTGCAGCTCAGGACTATTACAACGAAACACGTCGGAGAATTATTTTGGGACGCGGGAATATGTCCGGAGATTTTTAAAATAGCCCCGATAGAAATCTGTCAAGTGGGATCTACTAAATAAAGTCAAACTTTGGGGATATCAAATCGACTAACCTACATCACGTATTATTTCCCAGGTAACTTATCCTTTCGGTAAACTCACACCAGGGACTGTAATTGGACCGCGATATGTCGCAACCGAGCCAAACGTGTCGTGGAGTATTGAAAAAAATTGTATGTACACCATGTTCATGACAGGTAGGTCGAAGTTAAGCACTTTTCAAGTAGAGGATGGAGATGATTTGAAAATCCAACTGGATAGGCCATTTGTTACCTATAATTTTCCAGGTATGGAATACCCTCCTTTACCACGTGATACCATAGAGGAGGATTTAGGGAAAAAAATTAACGAATGGGAACAGTGGATGGTAATTAATATACCAGGAATGTCGATAGAAAAAGGGAAATGTCTTTTTGAATACATACCACCGCATACGGCCAATGCTCCAAATAGTAAGCCATTTTCAAAATACTTAGTATATCCTGATCCAGATCCAATATTTTTTCTCGCATGAATTATGAACAGATTATGATCATGGTTTTTTCTTCTCCCAGAAACTAATCACTATGCATTTTGGGTATTCAAACAAATGTATTACATATTGGAATACATGGATTTTGGCAGCACAGGGTAAGATTTCTCAAAAAAATAAGATGCTTTTGAAGTCAAAAGGTACCTAATACAAACCAAACTCTAATTGGATAATATACCACGCGTACCCATATACCTTTTCTCGCTCCATAAAGGGTCACCTGTCTTGAAGATATATCAGTTTTGAACTTTGTCAGACGACATCATTTGGGAGAGCCTATCTGTGGTAACTTCTTCTCAATACCATTTATAGTAAGTCCAGTCCATCTTTACCATCACCGAATCCCAATTTCTTTTTTGTAACTGATATTTTATTATCCTTATCTGCATACAATTTAAGCCCGGATTCCCAGCCTGGAATCGTACAACGAGACCACCTTTGACAGTCGCATCACCGGGAACGTTCATTTATCCCACCTTCAATACCAAAGACATTTTTACAAAAGTAGTCACAAGTTGGATGGATAAACGGCATCCTTTCGTAGATGAAAGTGATATAGAAAAAGGATTATTTCTTTAGTTTGGTATTAAATTATTTTTTGTTAAGTGAAAGTCCAAATATGTAAATTTTTAGTTAGTAAAAAAAAGCTATGATTTGCATTCTAATGGTTGAAGAATCCATTATCACTTCATGAAAAAATTACATGCTTCAACCCAACTACTCGGAAGAAATTATGAACCTCTCCTTCCGCCTTTTGGTAAATTCTTAAAGCTACGTCATCGTAATGGGTTAGAATTTCATTTATACAATCAGTCTGATAAATAAATTGAAGCATAGCCCTCTATATCTAATTTAAAATAAATTTCCTTTTTGTGGATAAATTGATAAATGTTCATCTTTCGTTATTTTTCACGATAAATATTTCAATTTCATACGAGTCAGAATGTATCTTGAGAAATTAATCCATATCTAGCTTTAGATTATGTTCTATAAACTTTCAAAGCTTTGAAACATGATACCGGAAATTTAATCAATAAACTATACCCGGCAAATACTAATTATTACTCATTTTTTAAACATTTTTCTCGATTTTTGATCAATTTTTTCCATTTTTTACCAGGAATCCGGAGTCAGCGTAAAAACTAACTCCGACTCCACCTTGATTCCGTAGTCATGATGAAATTTCACTCCAATTGCAACCATTGGCTCCGGAATCATAATGAAATTGGACTCCCAACTCCGACCATTGACTACGGAATCATTCTTGAACCTTGACTTTTTAACTCCATCTGACTCCGGAATCATGATTTTACTCACCTTGACTACTGACTCCATCCGACTCCTGAGTCAGTCTGAAATTCATAGACTTTGGCTCCGGCTTGACTCCGTAGTCAGGCCGGAGTAGGTGTCATTATGGAATCATTTTGAGTCCGACTTTGGAGTCTTTTCGGGTCCCTGTTACTCAATGCCAGTTGAGGTACATTGCTTGGTAGGTAGGTATGCATAAAAATTTCAAATTCAAAACTGACTCCATATGAACTCCAGACTGCTGGAGTCATAATGAAATTTAACTCCAACTCCAAACACTTCACTCTGGAGTCAATTGAAAGACTGGGCCATGACACTGGAGTCATTATCAAACCTTCATTCTTGACTCCGTTCCGATTCCAGAGTCATATGTATGCTAACCTGAATTTCAACACCCTCCGGAGTCGTGATTCACTCGCCTGAAGTTTGATACTTTGACTCTGGAATCAGTCTAAAATTCATCAACTCTGGAGTCACTCCGGGTCCCTGCTTTTTACCCAATTTTCGATGATTTTTAACGGTTTTTTTTAATACTTTTGCACAATTTTTACCCATTTTTCAATTTTTTTTTTTTTAATGATTTATGATCAAATTTTATGCACTTTTACCAATTTTTATCAAACTTTTACGAAATTTTCAATGATCTCAACGATGTTTTTCATAAATCAGGTAAATCTTCACCTATTTTTTGTAACATTTTTTCCTGATTTCCAATCAATTTTAGTTACTTTTTACACATATTTTTCAAATTTTTACCCCATTTTTAGAGATTTTTTTCTTGATTTTTTGCACTTTTCGCCCATTACTGTAAAGTAGAAAAGATTCAAATACTCCCTTCTCCTCTCCCACCCGTAATTCTATTCTTCGTATATTTCTTTCAAGTTGAAAAAAAATCTGAAGCAAATGAATCAAATCAAATAAACGACGAGATGAAGAAACAAGAAGCTTATTAAAATACTAATTAGTTTTAACAGACTGAGATATCCCATCAAATGACTCTGATAAATATTTCGAAATTGCAACTAATTATCGAGTATTTTTAGAGTGTTTTTTGTAGCTCATCGTACAAGTTACATATCGTAGCTCATTACATGATCTAATATTTCTCGAATTCAAAGATGCCACCAAACCACACAGAAGCTGATTTACATCATATAAAATGAGCAAAGTTTAGGTGAGTAAACGAATAATAACGATTAATCCAATACAAAACAGTTTAAATTGATTTCAGCTAATAATAGTAAACTATCCACGATTAATTTATCTATTTCCAGATCATCCGTCCAGTAAAATTTCGTAACAATGAACTAAGAGAGATTGAGAGATGATAATATTAATTCTGAGCCTAATAATAAATTCTTTATATTTGATCTACTGCAACAATGAAACCAACAGGAATGATTCATCATTACCAATAAATATCAGAACCCTTACTCCAACTAACAATACTTCTACCCTCTGCAACACAACTATCAATTGCAGTATACCCAGGCCTCCAGGTGGAACTTCTGCACCCACTCCACTTGTTACATTTTCAACTCCACATGGAACTTGTGCCAAAACAGCAACTTCCATCCTCACCAACACAACAAGCAATTCAACAATAAGCACCACTCTATCTGGATCTTCCGTAACTACCATTCCTGTTACGTTTTCCACTCTTCCTAGTACTTCTACCACCTCCACTAATTCCACTTCCACTATTACATCTATCAAGTCCACTGCAAGCTCAATCTGTACTCCAATTAAAGCCACCATCAACCCAAAAAGCATATACAAAGACGAAGATTGGAATTATACCAAAGTACTGAGCAAAAAAGGAGCGAATCTTCGAGACCATAATGATAAATCGGACCATCAATTGATAGCATCTCCGATCGATGGTGATTTCCAATCTTTCATTCGACGTTCTTCGTTCTGGATAGACAAATCATTATGGATCGAACAAATAGACGCGTGCTTCAATATAATTAAGTTAATTACAGCACCTCCAAAATGGGGTAAAACCATCAATCTATTTATGTTAAAATTCTACTTCGAACTACAAACAGATTCGAATGGATTTGAAATACCCCGAGATCAAACGGCCAGTTATAGATATTTCAAAGAAGGAAAAGTCACCTTGGAAGATGGCACTACAGAAGAACTAGACGAATTACCAATGGTATCGAATGGTGTTATGAAAAACTTAGCAAATTACCCGGTTATTTACATAAATGGGTCAATTTTCAACGGCAGCATAGAATCATTTCGGATCATGATACATGCGACTTACAATCGCCATAAAAGTCTACTCGCGAGATTACTCATAGATCAACAAAAGGTCGAGGCTAATTCCACCAACCATACTATTATCTCTCAGAGGATCGAAAAGTTTTGTAATTATTACGACTTGCAAAA
Organism: Ferrisia virgata; assembly: GCA_900060175.1. Lineage (NCBI taxonomy): Eukaryota > Metazoa > Arthropoda > Insecta > Hemiptera > Pseudococcidae > Ferrisia > Ferrisia virgata. The sequence goes on from FIZR01006332.1 coordinate 8,429, forward strand.
GATATTTAACCAAGTTCCCCAGTATATGTTACCGCATAGTATACAAATCTTGAGCAAATTGTTATCGGAGACGTATAATCGTCGGGTGGTAATACTGTATGATGACTATGATCGAAACATCTACAACACGTTCTTCAACATCGAACAAACCCAACGAACCAATTCCACCAACGCCGATACGCTGGAATTTTCGAGCTTCATCGAACATTTCATGGGTATTACATTCAGATACAATCTACACCTAGCGACTTCTGTGATAACAGGCGTTACAACGTCTAATTTTGCGTGCACTTTTTCCATATTTCACGTATACCAGAAACACATCGATTTTGTTGACCCTTTTCCGTATTTCGGTATTTTTCAAAATGAATTCCATCAAATGGCTCAACGAAGAGGTATCAGCCAGCGGTTGATTGATGAAGCTACCCAATGGTACGGTGGCTATCGCACTCTGAGCCATTTACATATACCAATGTACGCTCCTTATTCGTTGACCAGATTCATTAATACGTTACAAATCCGAGAATACAGACCGAATTCAACACGTATCGCTGTTTTCTTGAAGAAACTACTCAAAAAGCCCGAGTTACAGAATGATTTCCAAAATTTCGTAGACAGTTTTAATGGAAATAAAGTATTTGCTGGAATTACGTACGGTAGACTTCATAAGTTGGCCATTGAAGATTATAGAATGATTTTAAAATTGCAGCGGGGTGAAATAGAATATAATGCTGATAAGTGTAAAATTATGGAAACCAACCATCGTGATGTAATTTTTTCCTTAATGGTTCACGAAGGTTATGCAGCAGTACATCCGGATCAGATTCTGAATGCTGGTTCCCATGGAATTCCCACTGTTGTTAATATTACAATACCTAATCAAGAGATATACAACGAATTACGTTCAGAAATATAATTTCATAATGGAAATGTGATATTGACATCTTTCTCGTTGTGTATTTTCTCTTGAAATGTTCCAGTATTTATAATCAGACCTGCACAAAGCCTACAGCCCGGCACCTGGTTCAATATCATATTAAAAATAAATCGTTAAATTCGAATGAATTTTAATAAAAACGTTGTCCAAAATCAAACCCAACTTTATACACTGAGACAAAATGAGAAAAATAGTGCTCTGCAGGACTCCTGCTAGTCGGCTCTCATGATACCAACATATTTTTGTCAAAATGTTCAAATCACAATATCATTTACCACATTCGGAAAAAAAAATCTTATTGTTTTCATATCAAGATCACTTATTGAGCTACTAAGCATAGCCTTTAAACCAAATTAAAGACTTCGAAGCTCCTGAAAAAAATTTCAGACACTTTTCAAAAGCCTCCAGAACCCCTCAACAAGACTTCACACTTCCTTCAATAGCCAACGCATCCCTTACAGAGATTTCAAAACTCCATAAAAAAATTTATAATTCCTTCAATAGTCTTCATTTCCCTTCCAGAGACTTCAGAACTCATAAAAAGACTGCAGAACCCCTTCAATAGCCATCACACAAAAAGACTTCAAATCACCTTCAAGGACCTTCAGACTCGTTACAGCAGCCTTGAAGCTCCTTAAAGAAACTTCAGAGCCATTTTTACAGTCTTCAGAACCCCTCTAAGTAGACTTCATGCCACTTCAATAGTTTTCAGTCCACCATTCAATAGCTTTCAGGCCTTCTTCAAGACTATTAGAACCTATTCAAGAGCCTCAAATCCCATTCAAATGGCCTTCAGATCCCTTAAATAGCCTTCCCTATCTCCTCACGTATGACCCGTATCGCAAAATTGTTCAAATAAAATTTGTAGCTTGAAGTATCAGAAATATCTTGAGTCATGTGCGAAATTTCGCTCAGACCCCTCCCCCGCCCCTTATTTTACAAATTGTCCGTCAAAAACACGTCAAAAATCCATTATTTCTATTTTACATCAAAATTAGCTAACATACGACCGTACTCAATAGGATCAAAGTTGTTCGGAATCGCAAACAAAATATATATACAATCGAAATTTAGCAACTTTCAACCCCTATCCGCATTGTGAACCCCTAGTTGTTATGTATATGATAACGTAGTAGCGGATAATCGATTTTGGACGTGTTTTCGACGGACAATTCGTAAAATAGGGGGAGGGGGAGTGGTCTGAGAGAAATTTTGCGTATAACTAAAAATGTTCCTGATACTTCAAGCTAAAAATTTTTATTTGAAAAATTTTGCGATACGGGTTATACGTGAGGAGATAGGGGCGTTTCTCAGAAAGGGGGGTCGAAAAAATAAGTACCCAAGCTAAATTTATTCTTTGGACGTCTAAGAACAGGAACCAATCATAAAATTGCTTTTAACATTCAGATCGCATGGAGGCTCATTTTTTAGCCATTTCCATCTGTACTAATAGAAAATCAGGCTAAGAGCTTCGAAACCAGGAGCACTTACTCTAGAACTCTTGATACGTACCCAAGAGAAAAAAAACTAGGAAATCAATATGCTTCAAGTACCTCTAAAAAGCTGGCAATAGATTTATTCGATCACTTGAAATGGCTCTCCCAAATTCACTTTTCGACGACATACCTAGACTTACCTTAAAAACAAATTTTCCTATCCAAAGTTTACCAGCGAATGATGTTAAATGATTCTCTTCTGAATTTTAAATTTCGATGAAATTCAGCTAATTTGGAAAAATTTCGCAGAGACGAATTTTTCACTACGTCGCATTGTCGTTTGAGCTGGATGTAATTTCGAAAAAAGTGAATTTATGATAATTGCGTTAGCCCATTCAGCACATCGAAGATTTTTTTTTTAAACATCCGAAACACAACATAATTTACATGAAATCGAAAAACAAGCTAGATCAGGAATGCCATTTGCAACTATAAACCCAAAACCAATAAAGTAATCAAGGAGACGCCGGTACTCGTATAATGCATATTAGTATGCGAGTACATTGTACATTTACTAATCACACAGATATACGTACGGTGACGTATAAAAATGAAAATTTATGTTTCTAGCCATCGAGTACACAAACCAAGGTAATCGATTATCAACTACCTATAGTAAATAACAACAGCGAATGCAATTTTTTTTTTTTTTTATTACCATTGACAAACTTGGTATTTTTCCTACCGATTTATGCAACGATCATATGGCAGTGAAATGCAGATAAATGTACCAACTCGACACACTGTGGCCAGATTTTCATGAAAATAGTTTTTTTTTTAATGCTCTAGCTGAAAATTTTGAACAATAGGAAAGTAACGATCGATACTTGCGATGGCAACACAACGTAGAATAATGATTAGTATAATTTTCGTATGTATGATTTCGTTTGTCGGCGTTGTTTTTGCAGACGGTGGTACCCCTGTAAGCCTGAAGCCTCTCAATATACATATTTAGTTCTTAAGAAATCGCCAAAGTAATTTAAACTTTTGAAATTTTCACTAAACAGACTCCTCCAACTCCAACACCGACCCCACCACCAGCACCAGCCACGAACCCAGCACCGGGACCATCAACGACGCCACCGCCAGGGCCAGCGACGCCTCCGCCAGGAGGACCACCAACGTTGAACATCACAATTTCGTTCGAATCGAAACAAGCCACCGATGAAGACTTTTTCAAAAATAAATTCACCGAAGATATACTCGTACAATTTACCTACTGCACCGCGATTGATTTTACATACGTGCCTTGTGCTACCTCGAAAGTAAGTTCGAAGTATATTCGCTTGAATCAGTTCGCTTCGAAATTATTTTGAGATAAATCATTCGGATGCACAGATCGTCGATGGGAAATTGAAATGTGCCATGGGAGATGACCAATGCAACCTGGAAAAAGTTCTAGCTTGTGCTAGTGATAAGTACAAAGGAGAAGATCAGTTTAATTTAGCTACATTCATAATGTGCATGCTATCAGCTACAGAAGCCTTGAATGATGCTGGAACCAAGGTATGTAACTAAAACGAGGTACATGGACTAGCTGCCTATCCGATAACTACCTGTAATTGGGTACAAATATAAGTGAAAATTTACCTGTTAAGGCTTATTGCGTGCCAAACCGACCCAACAAATAACTTGGGTCTTCGATTTCACTCAAAATTTTTTTGCAAGTTCGTTTCGGTGGTTTAATGCAAAAATCACTGTCATTTCGGCCACAACACTAAGAGAGGTGAAGAGAGCTTCGCAGTTTTCGTGCAATCGCGGTTCTTTGTCAAACAGCTCAACTTATTTGAACGTTCATTTTTCCGAATCGGTTCAATTTTTTTCAGCCTGATTTTTGTGAATCATCAGAATTATGTGAATTGAAAAAATTCATCGCCAATTAGTGGTAAACATAGGAGGTTTTCATGGGGGGGATTAACGAGTCGACGTCAACAAAAGGCATATCCAGGATCTATACCAATTCTAAATATCAAATTCCAACTTTCTAACCTTATTACGGTGATGGAGGGGGGGGAGGGGGTTATTTGAGAAGCAAGTTTAAAACATAAGAAAAGCTGATAAAAAAAACAACCTTTTCGGTTGGTGAAGGATTGCAATGAGACTAAAAAGTTGAAACCCCAAAATCACACAACACAGACCACTAATGAATAAAAGTACCAAATTTCAACTACCCATCTCAATGTGAAGGGAAGTTATGGGAAGAACAAATTCAAAACATGAGAAAACCCAGTCAAAAACCTACATTTCTGGGCTGCAAGGGGACACAATGGGTCTGAAAAATCGAAACCCTCAAAAAGGGACATTTATGGCCTCTACAGAGACCACATACCGAATTTCCACTTTCTACCTCAATTTGATGGGGAGATAGGGGAGAAACAGCCTAGTTTCAAGGTCAGAAAGCAGAAAACTCCTCAGCGGGGCTAAAAACCCAAAACTCCCAAAAGACGCATCTAGGGCCCCTACTAAATGTACATACCTAATTTCGAGTTCTATCAATTTGAAGGGGAGTTATGTGAGGAGCAAACTCAAAACATAATGTGAAGGGATGAAATGGGTTGGAAGAGTCGAGATTCCCAAAAGGCACATTTAGAGTCCCTACTAAAAGTACATGCCTAATTTCAGCTTCCTAGCTCTATTTGAAAGAGAGTTATACGAGGAACACACTCAAAAAACTCAAAAAATGAGAAAACCTAACCAAAAATCTACGCTTTTTGGACTGTGAGGAGATGCAACGAAGCTCAAAAGTTAAGACCTTCAAAAGGCACATCTTAGGTCTCTACTGAATGTACATATCAAATTTCAACTTCCTAGCTCATTTTGGAGGGGGTGAAAGGGGAGGAATGGCTCTTTTTCAAGGTCCAAAAGGAGAAAACTCCTCATATCTCCCCTCCTGCTGATTTTTGGATATGTTATACAACTTTGGATCCTCTATCGATTGACTTAAAGGGACCAATTCCTGTGTTTTTTGACCATTAGCTTCCCCTCCACCAAAATAGGGCAAAACTGAATTTTCAATCAAGATCATCCCCACTCATATATATCTAATCCGTCTCCAAACTTTGTTGGTACCCCCCCCCCCCCTTCAATGGTTAATAGACTGTAATAGTTTGGTTNNNCCCCCCCCCCCCCCGTTCAATGGTTAATAGACTGTAATAGTTTGGTTTTCATTGACAATATCGCATAGAAAATCAGGATAAAAAAACTGAAATTTTTTTGGAAATTATATTCGTCAGAACGCATGTTTTGATGAAAAAATTGTTATGTAACCCCCTCCCCTCCCCACCATCCCCACTAGGGAAACTTTTTCGTTTGTCAAGTTCTCTCTTTCCTTTAAGCCCATCATCCCATTATAGCCCGTTCCAATCGAGAAGGGATTAAATATGCTCAATTTTGCATTTCAAATTCCCATTTTCAAAATGCATTTTTCGCTTAGTTCTCATGAAATTCTGCGAAGAAAATGAGGTAATAATGAAAATTACCCACCACTGAAATGATAACAGGAATATGCATTACATCAGGGATGTTTCGGCTAAACAGAGAAGAAAATTAATCATTAAAAATTGGAGATTTTTAGCTGCAGAAATCAACATATTTTAGTTCTTTCTCGATTAGAACGGACTGTAAGCATTTGGATTAAAATCAGAACTTTTCCTCAAGAATTTTCTTTCAAAAAAAAGTTATTTTCGATATTCTCCGCGAAAGTATTGGGGAGGAGGTAATTTTTTTTTTGGTCTTAAAATTTGTTAAGAAATACTCACAGATATTTTGGGAAAATTTTGAAAATCTGATATCAAGGTTATTCGCTTATTCTTATCTGGGAATACCCATTGAGCGAAATCGAAATACACAAGTTACTTTTGAGTCGCTTTGACATGAAATGGGTCATTTCATAAACTATATATTCTAAAATTTCCACACAGTGCACACAAGGTTCAACATTGAAATGGGATGACATAAATACATGCGCACAAGGTAACGATGCCGCTCAAAAATGCGATACGTTCCATCAATTTTACCAAAATTTACAACCAACGCCACAAACCACACCAGTCGTAGTGTTTGATCAGGTGATAATCTACTAAATATAATACAACGGTTCAATTTTACACCTCAGTGCCGACGTTTTCGAATTGAAAGCATTTCGAAAACATAAATTGCAAATATTTTCTATTTAGGTAGTTGTTTTTTACATCATACACGTATAATATTTTTAACGCTTCACTTCTGATCACATAGAAATACACCGAGGCTGACAGTTCAGCGGCAAAACAAAATTTCAAGGATACTGTTTGCAAGAAAGTCAAAGAGAAGAAGATACAATGCGATTGCTGCGCTTAAGACTCAATAAATCAAATATTGTTTTAAAAGCTCAAATGTGAAAATTTCTTGAAATAACAAATTATTTGCAATATTTAATCAAATATGAAACACCCGTGTACGAGAAAAATACAATACTAATTGTACACCTCCGTCAGTAACGTCGTCAGGATGGGAGGAAGGGGGAATTTTACCAAATGATGAGGGGACAACATTACACATCATGTCCGAGCCAAGAGAGGGTGAGATTTTTGAAAAAATGCCAAGTGAATGATTTTAATGATTGGAAGAGATAGAAACAAAAAAAAATCATCGCTTTGCGATGATTTTTTCCTAATCAGCATTGCGGGTAGGGAGGGTTCAATGGGGCTACAAAGTCGTCACAAAAGGCACATCTAGGACCTATGCCAAATTTATATTTGAAAATTTCAATTTTTGTAGCTCAATTAGGAGGGGAGTTATGCGAGCAAAAAACTAAAAATATTAAAAAAACGACCAAAAACCCACTATTTTGGGGCTGTGAAAAGGGTAAAATAGGGCTGAAACATCGAGACCCCCAAAAAGAAACATCTAGGGTCCCCACTAAATTTGCATACCTAATTACAAGTCCTAAGCTCGAAAGAAACCCAAAAAACCCAAAAAATCAGAAAAACCTATCAAAAACCCATTTCTTTAGGGCTGTGAAAGGGTGCAATGGAGCTAAAAAGTCGAAACCCCCCAAAAGCACATCTAGGGCTTCAACAAAATGTACATGCCAAATTTTAAATTCGTAGCTCAATTTGATGGGAAAATCAGTTTTCAAGGTAAAAAGGAGGAAAACCCTCATATCTCCCTTCCTAATTGACTTGAGAGGCTGAATTTTTCAATATATTATACAACTTTGTATTCCCTATCAATTTGTTCAAAAAGAGGCAATTTTTGTGTTCTTGAATCCCTCAGCATCCCCTCCCCCAATTGGAGCAAAACTGAATTTTGACCCTAGTTCATCCCCCGTCATATATATCTAATTTTCCCGCCAAACTGAGCCGATTTGTAAAAAGTGAAAAATACTTGGGAGGCCGAAAAGTATATTTACAGTTTATGAGACATTTATTTTATTAAATACTAAATATAACTTATTTACAGTTAGCGTTGGGAGACTGGAGTTCTGGCA